>CBVK0100485104.1:0-18894 GCA_900067695.1 Picea abies
ACCTTTATTACATCCGAATAAATTGATCTACCTATGTGCGGGTTAGGACCTTAACAGTTTCACTTCCTAGGGTTAGGTTTTTGGATGTCTATGGTTTTGGAATTCATAAGTAATATCAAAAAGGCCTCTAGAGCCTCATTGTAATCATTCTTCTTAGATGGATGTGTGTAGCAGCCACATCTTCTCTTAGAGACATTTAGCATCATTCGAGCAAGTGTTTCAGTTCTACAGTTTTACAGTTTCAGCCTATTTCATTTATTTAATAAAAGATATTGTTCACTAGATGTATGTGTTGTGATTTATATATCTGTGTTTATTTTATTCAGTATATTAATCAATTCATTCCTCTCCTATATCTAAATCAGTTGTATCAGAGTGGTCTTCTCTTCATTTATTTTTCTTCGTGTATGTTCTTGAAAAGATCTGGGTACAAGAAGTTGGGACTCGAACCAATCAAGTCGTTGCATGATCGACAGCATTGAGCCCGACAAAAACACAAGGGGGGATGAGTAGAAAGATGATGGAGCAGGATATCCTATTAAAATTTTGCTCGAGGAAGCCCTCGTGCGACAAAGGAACGAAATGATGGACAACTTTATGCAGATCCTTTGATGGTTTCTCATAGGAGAAGCATCTTCATCAAGCGGCCATGAAACTCCCTTCAAGGTACAGGTAAATTTTGATATTCCATTATTTGAAGGTCTGATAGATGTGGATGTTGCATATAAATGGTTGAATCTGCTCGAAGGGTATTTTTCGGTCCACAATTTTTCTGATAGGGAGAAGATTACTTTTTCACTCCTCAAGACTCTCCCCCATGTTAAGGACTGGTGGGATATTTACTCTGAGCAAAGGGCTGTAGAGGAATCTGCAATATTTTTGGTTTACCCTACATGGTATTCCTTCTGGGACGCCATTAAAGAACAGTACTACCCTATTGGAAGCTATGAGGACCAGTGCACCAAATGGACCACCCTGCTTCAAGAAAAGGACCAGACAGTACCAGATTTCACCAATATTTTCCATACCATGCACACCAAATTAGGTATCAAAGAATTTGAGGGACATCTAGTGCTCAAATACTGTGGTTGTTTGCATAGATACATCTAAATAGAAATGGAGTTTATGGATATTGCCTCATTGGTCATGGCTTATAGATACGTTGTCAAGATCGAGCAAAAATTTAAGCAGAAGAGGCAAGAGTTTGGATCTACAAACTCCTCACAGCCGAAGAAATGAAAAGGAAGCCCCAACCCACATAGAAAGGGACCAAGCCAAGATAGCCACTCTTAGGACAACCAGTCCAAGGCGCAACACAAGAAGGGAAATGAGAATATGAAGAAGGACACAGAAAAATAGTGTGAGTACCATAAAATCCCTTGGCACAACACTGAAGAATGTCGCTCCAAGCAATCACTCATGGTTGAGCTGAAGGATTTTGAGTCAGAGATCGATTATGATTCTAAATCAAATCCATAAGGATGGAAATGGATCATTGATGTGGAACCTAGTGCCACTGTTTCTACCACCAAAGTCCAATCGAGCGAACCAGAAGAACCAGAGGAAGGGGAACACCTCTTACACTCATAGATGTGGGTAAAGGGGGCTTCGCTTCATTTCATTGTCGATATTAAAATTCAAAATAAACTGATCTCAGCAGAGGTCATCAAGTGGTTGGACCTACCAACAACACTGCACCTGCATCCCTACACCATCACCTGGCTTTGCTAAGGAAGAGATCTATATGTCAGCCAACATTATCAGCTACCTTGCAGCATCAAGCCTTTCAAAGATGAGGCATTGTGTGATATTTCTCCCCTTGAATTTTGTGATTTTCTTTTTTGTGGAAGCATCATGTTGTATATGAGTCTAGACCCCACAGTGTTATTATTACTTTGGGTAGACAATTGTACAAGATACCATCGGTAGCGTCGCCTACTGTTATTTCTTTAATCTATGCTAAGAAATGAAGTAAGGTCATTTCATAGACCAAAAAGTTCATATTCTTTGTGATCTGTGATCACAGTAAGCAAAAGGTTTCCTCCACATCTGTGGCCTCTACACAGAGCCTCTCTTTGCAACAGAAGAAAGTGGACGAGATCGTGGAAGAATACAGAGACATCTTCTCCTCACCCACTGGGGTACCAATGCACTTCCAAGTCAATCATCTAACTAATCTGACACCTGGTGCACCTCTACCTAATGGGCCATTCTATCATTGATCGCTCATGGAAAATGAAGAAATCAGGCATCAAATCCAATAGCTTCTTAAAAAGGGACACATTAGGCCCATGTCCTCCCCTTGTAGAAGCCCGATTATACTAGTGCAGAAGAAGGATTGGACTTGGCAACTCTGCATTTATTACGAAGCATTAAATAAAATCACAATCAGGAACCAGTACCCAATTCCCAGGACTGGTGACCTTATTGACCAACTCAAGGGGGAAAAATTATTCAACAAGATTGAACCAACTCATGTATGGAATACATCCTTCTAATCTAAAGAAGGTCCCTTCGAATGGATGGTCATTCCATTTGGCTTAACAAATGCATCAACCACTTTCATGAGGTTGATGAATGATGTATTGTGATGAAGGAGCATCACCTTCAAAGTCAACAATGCACGCGTGGAGGCAGACGAATGACATCTCAGCAATGAAAGAGTTTCAAATCAAGCATTTAACTCTGAATTAATCGGTTGTTGAAATATTTTTGTAAACAACATTTTAAAATGTAACTTGTTTGTAAAGTATTGAAGGACTATAAGAAATGCAGATATGGAGTGTCGACTCTATCTAGAATAACTAGTAGTTATTGTAATAGGACAGAGTAGGTAATAGCTTTGAATTTGAAATGATATATTTTAGAACAAGACGAGAGAGCTCGTGGAGCGGTCCTTAGATAATTCATTGTTGAACTGTAATAAGAGAGGATGGATAAACAATATAGAGAGATCAGTAGAGCAGAGGAGGGTAGCAGAAACACTATGTATTTTGTTTTTCATGAATGAATGGAACAGACAGAAATTGTCCCAAATCCTTGGATTGTGTTCATCTTATGTGTGATTAAATGAATGTTGATTTATGTGTGTATGATTTAGTTAGTTTGTTCATGTATGATTGTTCGAGAGATTAATTGTATGGTTTCGTGACATATCTGTTTGAGTTTCAATCATTTCTCTTATGATACTTGTATGCAAGGTGTGCATCACGAATGCAAGGATTGAGTTGACTAAGTCTTAGATTTACTCAGGGAAGTTCAGAAAGAACCAGAGAAACTCAAACCAAGTGCAAGGTGTGCACAATGTCAAGAAGCCAAGAATATTTGAAGGACCAACACAAAATAACGCTAGGTGCGTGAGAAGCATTTTATTTTCAAGAAAATCCTTTGGAACTGAGTTATTCGAAATCCCGAGAATGTAAGGTGTGCGTGGGAGGTCGAAATCCTTTCAAGGGAAAAATCTCTGAAGAAATAGCACTTTCACAAGTGTTGACGAGATCCAGGAGTTGGACTCATGGGAGAAGCAAAGGTTGAAACCTTTGAGCTCTCAGAAATCTTCTAAAGTCTGGAAGAGGCAGAATCTCAAGAGAGATAGTGATCCATCAATCAAAGGGAGGATCGGACCATTGATTTTCGTTCACTGGAAAGAATATTTCAGAGAATCGTATATCGGGATTCTGGAGGACGGAGGAGTTGTTTTCCAAAGTTGTGAAATGCAAACTTTCGATAAGAGAAGAAAAGGATCTGATTCGTCAAATCATAGATAGGCAGAAGGAGCACACCCATGAGGAGATCAAATCACAGTCGTCAGATTTGAGCACCTGGGTCAATAGTCATTGGATCCCAAGGAAAGTGCACTGACCAGTTCTAAAATCAACGAGACTGCCCATCATCAGAGGACATGCGGCAGCAAATCAGCATTTCGTTGACTCGCAGAGCAGAAAATTCAAAGGGAAGATTTTGTGAGAATTCATGAAACACAAACTCGTGAAATCATTCCAACTGTTGGATCTGGGGTGACAGGTGGCAGAGATCCACACACATCGGAGACTTGAGCATTGGGAGAAGTTGAATGGATGGTGGAAACTCTCAAAGGGAGAAACATCGATGCGATCTGAACCATCAGATCATAGAAGAATTGGATATGTTGATCTGTGGCAAAGAAATATCGGTCTTTCGGGTATCAGGTGAAGGGAGATAAGTTGTATCGTAAATCCTCGATCCATGAAATCCCGACGCGCTCAAAGGATGAGCCCTGTGTCATGGTGAATCATCACATGAGTGGAGATAAGGAAAGGATATAACACTCATTAATCTCTTTCCAAAGTTTTGAGAGTCAGGAGGAGTCAGGGTTGACTCACTCGCAAAGTCCTGACATGTGAAATTGTGATGCACCTTTTGTATAGGCGTGTGATCACGTCTCGTGGTCATCTGGAGGCAGATCTCACGTCTGATGCTTGTACGCGTGGACTTAGTTTCGCATTTATACCTGTGGATTTGTTTAGTGAAGGTTCCAGTAGGGACCAAAGAGTTGTTTCAGCTCAAGGAGAAAGAACAATCCAGTGACCGGGAGGTCAGTAGACCCTGCTGAGGTAGCGGGGTTGCATCAAGTGGTATCAGAGATAATTTTAAATTTGTTTGCAGATATTAGAAAAAAGGATAAAGGAGGAAAGTTGGTATCATTTGTGGTATCAAAGGAATTTAATTTCTATTTGTAGGTGACACAGTGAAAATCATGCCACCCAAAAGGCGCGGAGAAAATGCAGAAATGGAAGAAGAAATTAGGAGGCTCCAAATGAGATTGGACACCATGGAGACAGCACAGAGAAGAGCACCAGATGTTGGTGATGTCGGTGAAGCTGAGAGTAAGGAAGTAGAGGTCGAAGCAAATGACATGGAAGATGCTACACAAGATCGCTTGATAAAATTTGTTTCAAAGATAGGAGCCATAGCAAGGATAGAGGTACCTATGTATCAAGGCAATTTAGAAGTTGAAGAATTTTTGGATTGGGTATGTGCTATGGAAAAATACTTCGATTACGAAGATATCGAAGAAGACAAGATGGTGAAACATGCAGTGACAAGACTAAAAGGTCACGTAGCGTTATGGTGGGATGAAATGCAAGCCGAACGTAGGAGAATGGTAAGAAGAAGATTAAAAACTGGGATAGGATGGTAGCAAAGTTGAAATCCAAATTTATCCCAAAGGATTACGAAATCAATCTTTAGAGAATATTACAGAACCTGAAATAGAGGGGTTTATCAGTAAAGGAGTACACTAAAGAATTTTACCAACTGAACATCAAAGTTGGATAGAAAGAGAATGAAGATGAGAAAACAGCAAGATACATCAATGGGATGAGATATGAAATACAAGAGGAGATCAGCATGATGTATGTCAGTAAATTCGAGGATTTTTACCAAGCAGCCTTGAAAGCTAAGGAAAAATTGGCCAGGAAGCAAAGCCAATGAAGCAGAGGTAGAAATTCAAGCAGAGGCAAGGGAACCAGCAGAGAGAAGTTCCAGAAGTCGAAGCTTGAAGCTGACAAACAACATAGTCACCATGAGAAAGGTGGAAGCTCTAAAGAAGGACAGTATGGAGGAAGAGGTTCTTTTTCAAAAGGTATATGAAGAGAGAGATAGAGGAGGCATGGTTAAATGTTATACTTGTGGAAAAGAAGGAAACAAATCTTGGGAATTCCCTGACAGAAAAGGAGAAGGTGGAGAAACACACATTGTCGAAGCATAGAATCATATGGAAGCAGAAACAGCAGAAGAAGGAAAGAACCTCATGATGAGGAAGATTCTTCTTAAACCAGAAAAGGAACTAGAGGAACCAGTTCAGCGAATAAGCCTTTTCAGCACTGGTTGCAAGTCGAAAGACAGAGTTTGCAAGGTAATCATAGACAGTGGGAGAACTGATAATCTAGTATCCATGAAGATGGTGGAAAAGATGGAATTGAAAATGAATGCACATCCAAATCCATACAAGGTATCGTGGTTGCAGAAAGGACATCAAGTCATGGTAAGTCAACAATGCCAAGTTGAATTTAAAATAGGAGGTTATAGGGATGAAATATTGTGTGACGTAATTCCTAGTGATGTCTATCATATTTTATTGGGGAGGTCGTGGCAGTATGACTGAAATATTATTCATGATGGAAGAAAGAATACCTATACCCTAAAAAAAACTGGCAGAACACATATGTTGTTACTCATAGAAGACAAAGAGCAAAAGAGAGAAGCTAGTTCAAGCATACTTCTCATGAGTGGGAAGGATCTCTTAAAATAAGTCAAGAAGGAGAAAGAAATGCAGTTTGTTGTAGTGACGAAGCCTAGAGTTATCCTTACGAATACTTCTATGGAATATTTACCTGTAGAAATCCAGGAACTATTAGAAAACTTTGTTGATATAGTAATGGATGAGTTACCACACTCATTTCCACACATTAGGATCATAAGCCATCATATTGACCTTATTCCAAGAGCTAGTTTGCAAAACAAAGCAACTTATAGGTTGACGCCTAGAGAGAATGCAGAAGTCAAAAATCAAGTCCAAGAGTTGTTGGATAAAGGGTTAGTGAGGGAAAGCCTAAGCCCATGTACAGTACCGACTATGTTAAGTCCAAAGAAAGATGGGGGGTGGAGTATGTGTACGGATTCTTGAGCCATAAATAAGATAACCATTAGATATAGATTTCCTTTATCAAGGATTGATGATTTGATGGATTGTTTGAGTGGTGCAAGTTATTTTTCCAAGATAGACTTGAAGAGTGTATATCATCAAATAAGAATGAGAGAGGGAGATGAATGGAAAACAACATTCAAGACAAACAAAGGATTGTTTGAATGGTTGGTCATGTCGTTTGGGTTATCAAATGCACCAAGAACATATATGAGATTGATGAATGAAGTGTTGAAAGACTTCATAGGAAAAAATTTCATAGTATATCTGGATGACATACTAATCTTCAGAAAGACAAAGGAAGAACACTTAAGACATTTGACCTTAGTGATGGAAAGGTTATAGCAAGAGAAATTGCTGATAAATATGAAGAAGAGTTCTTTTATGAAGAAGGAGCTCATATATTTGGGTTTCATAATATATTCAAATGAATTGAAGATGGACCCAGAAAAAGTGAAAGAGATCAGAGAATGTTCGTCGTCGAGCATTATATTTGAGGTAAGAATTTTTCATGGGTTAGTGAGTTTTTATAGGAAATTTATCAGAAATTTCAGTGGAATATGTGCACCCATGCTGGACACTATGAAAAAAAAAACACAAGTCCTCCAGTTGGACAAAGGAAGCTAAAAAAAAATTCAAAGTGTTGAAAGAGAAGATTACAGAGCAGCAAATTCTGGTCTTACCAGATTTTGCAAAAAAAATTCAGGTGAGATGTGATACAAGTGGATTAGCTATTGGAGAAGTCTTGAGTCAGGGTAATAGACCAATTTCTTATTTCGGTGAGAAAATGAATGATTCCAAGCAAAAGTACTCCACGTATGGCAAGGAATTTTATGTGGTGATTCAATCTTTGAAAAATTTGAGTCATTATCTAATTCCTAAATAATTTGTCTTGTACAGTGATAATCACGCTTTGCAGTTTATTACTAGGCAAGAAAAGTTGAATCAGAAACACGCAAAATGGGTATAATTTATGCATAATTTTAATTTTGTTATCAAGCACATTGTTGGAACTGCTAACAAAGTCACAGATGCTTTGAGCAGAATGAGTTTGATTGTACAAGAATTCCAGGTGGAGACCATGGGGTTGGAACACCTCAAAGAGATGTATAAAGAGGATGCAGGTTTTAAAGAATCTTATGAGGCATGCAAGAATCCTTTGTTGGGAGACAGAATCCCATGGACTGAATATTTGATCCAGGATGGATTACTATTCAAGGGAAACCAATTATGCATTCTAAAGTGCTCGATGAAAGAAAACCTATTGAAAGAGAAACACAGTGGAGGTTTAGCTAGACATTTTGGTCACGATAAGACATTTGCGCAGCTGAGCAATCTGTATTATTGGCGAGCATGAGATCAAAAGTGAAAACGTTTGTGAACAATTGTAGAATTTGTTAGTATGTAAAGGGAAGACAACAGAACACTGGTTTGTATCAGCCATTACCAATTCCAGAAAGGTTGTGGGATACAATCAGTATGGGTTTTGTTTTGGGATTGCCTAGAACTCAAAAAGGGAACGATTCCATATTTTTTGTGGTGGACAAATTCTCAAAAATGGAACATTTCATACCATTCCATAAGACAAGCGATGCCACACACATCACCAATTTATTTTTTAGAGAAGTAGTGAGACTACATGGATTGTCGAGAAGAATAGTTTCAGACAGAGACACCAAATTTGTAGGACACTTTTGGAGGAATCTATGGAAGAGATTGGGGATGTACTTATCCTTTAGTTCATCATATCACCCCCAAACATATGGAAAGAATGAAGTAGTAAACATAAGTCTCGGAAACTTATTGAGAATTTTAGTCACTAAGCAAGGTCGACTATGGGATCAGATTATGGCACAGGCAGAATTTGAATTCAACAATTTAGTGAACAAGAGCATAGGAAAAAGTCCATTTGAAATTGTGTATGGTATACATCCAAGAGGGATTATAGAGTTGAGAGATTTGAATCAAGATGAGTTCAGAAGTGTTGGAGCAGAGGATTTTGCAACAAAAATGTAGAAACTCCATGACAGAGTCAGAGAACAGCTACAGGATAGCAGTCAGAAATACAAGAGCATAGTTGATCAAAAGAGAAGAGAAGTTCAATTTTAAGTTAGAGATGAATTTTTAGCTCACTTGATAAGAGAGAGGTTTCCAAGGGGATATGAAAAAGATAGGACCATGCAAGATTCTCAGAAAATTTGCATCCAATGCTTATGAGATTGAGTTTCCAGACAATGTTGGGATATCGTCGATATTCAATGTTGCAGACCTGTATCTTTATAGGAGAGATGAAGCAGGAGAATCATATGATCATAAATAAATTCAGTGGGAAGATTAGTTTCCCACGGCAAAAAAACCTTAGATGGATAAAAATATTGAACAGAGGGATGGAAATAAAACCAGGAGAAAGACATATCATGAATATTTGGTGAAGTGGAAAGATCATCCCATGGAAGATGCAAGTTGGGTCACAGAAATTGATATTTTGAAGCATGGAAAGATAGTGTAGGATCTCATGGAAAGGAGTCCATGGAATTTTTTAACCAGAGGAGTATGATCCAGGAGAATCGCCTTCAAATTCAACAACGCGCATGGAGGTAGACAAATGGCATCTCAGCAATGACAGAGTTTCAAATTAGGCATTTAAATCTGAATTTAATCAGTTGTTGATATATTTTTGTAAACAAAATTTTAAAATGTAACTTTTTTGTAAAGTCTTGAAGTACTGTAATAAATGTAGATATGGAGTGTCAACTCTATCTGGCAATAACTAGTAGTTATTAGAATAGGACAGAGTAGGTAATAGCTTTGAATTTGAAATGATAGATTTAAGAACAAGATGAGAGAGCTCGTGGAGAGGTCCTTAGATAATTCATTGTTGCATTGTAATAGGAGAGGATGGATACACAAGATAGAGGGATCAGTAGAGCAGAGGAGAGTAGTAGAAACACTATGTATTTTGTTTTTCATGAATGAAGGGAACAGACAGAAATTGTCCCAAATCCTTGGACTGTGTTTTTCCTATGTGTGATTGAATGAATGTTGATTTCTATGTGTATGATTTAATTATTTTGTTCATGTATGATTGTTCAAGATATTAACTATATTAGTTCGTGACAAATTTGGTTAAGTTTCAATCATTTCTCTTCTGATACTTGTATGCAAGGTGTGCATCGCAAACACAAGGAGTGCATCGACTGAGGCTCATATTGACTTAGGGAAGTTTAGAGAGAAACAGAGAAACTCAGAACAAGTGCAAGGTTTGCACAGCGTCAAGAATCCAACAATATTCTAAAGACCAGCGCAGAAGAACGCCAAGTGGGCGAGAAGCATTTTATTTTCAAGAAAATCCTTTGGAACTGAGTTATTCAAAATTCTGGGAACGCAAGGTATGTGTGGGAGGTCGAAATCCTTTCAAGGGACAAAGATCATAAGGGATAGCACTTTCACAAGTGTTGATGAGATTCAGGATTTGGAATCGCAGGAGAAGCAAAGGTTGAAACCTTTGAGCTCTGAGAAGTCTTCTAAAGTATAGAAGAGGTGGAAGCTCAAGAGAGATAGTGAGTCCTCGACCTAAGGGAGGATTGGATCGTTGGTTTTTGTTCATTGGAAAGGAGATTTCAGAGAATTGGATATCAGGAGTCTGGAGGACGGGGGATTTGTTTTCCAAAGTCGTGAAACATGAACTTCTGATAACAGAAGAAAAGGATCTGAGTCGTCAAATCAAAGATAGGCAGAAGGAGCACATGCAAGAGGATATCATATCGCAACCATCGGATCTGAGCGCATGGATCAACAGTCATTGGATCCCAAGGAAAGTGCACTAGATTAGTTCAAAAATCATCAAGATTGCTCGTCATCATAGGACACATGACAGCAAATCATCATTTTGTTGACTCACAGAGAAAAAAAGTCAAAGGGCAGATTTTGTGAGAATTCACGAAACGCGAACTCACAAAATCATTCCAGCTGTTGGATCTGAGGTGAAAGTTGGCGGAGATCCACACACATCGGACACTTGAGAATTGGGAGAAGCTTAATGGATGGTGGAAACTCTTGAAGGGAGAAATCTTGACTCGATCTGGACCGTCAGATCGTAGGAGAATTGGAGACATTGATCTGTGGCAAAGGAATATCGGTCTTTTGGGTATCGAGTGAAGGGAGATAAGTTGTAACACAAATCTCGGATCCGTGAAATCTTGACACACTCAAAGGATGATCCCTAGTTTGTGGTGAATGTTCACACCAGTGGAGATAAGGAAAGGAGCTAACACCCGTTAATCTCTTTTCGGAGTTTCGGGAGTCGGGAGGAGTCAGGGTTGACTCACTCACAAAGTCCTGACACACGAAATCACGACGTGCCTTTTGTATAGGCGTGAGGTCACGGCCCATGGTCGTGTGTAGGTGGAGCTCATGTCTAATTCTTGTATGCATAGACTAGGTTTCACTTTTGGACCTATATATTTGTTTAGTGAAGGTTCCAGCAGGGACCAAAGAGTTGTTTCAGCTCAAGGAGAAAGAACAATCCAGTGATCAGAAGGTAAACAGACCTTGTTGAGGTAAGGGGGATACATCATATTGAGACCCTTCACCAACTCTTTTGTGGTGGTATATTTGGATGAAATCCCCATCTTCAACAGAACTTGGGATGAGCACATGCCGCATATTCAGCAGGTTTTGAGAACTTTGTGGCAACACAAGCTATATGACAACTTGGGAAAATGTTCTTTTGGCATGAACAAGGTCCAATACTTGGAATACACTATTGATGAGCATGGGGTACATGTTGATCCAACTAAGATCCAATTCATCCATGATTTTCCATCCCCAACCACACTAATTGAGCTTCGAATCTTCTTGGGACTGTCCAACTTCTACCTACGGTTCGTGTTGGGATTCTCCCATATTGCATGGGCCCTTAGCTAAGTGACCAAGGGCAGTGGTAGTGAAAATTTTGTGTGGGGGAAGGAGCAACAATGAGCATTTGATGATCTGAAGCATCGCTTGTGCTCAACTCTAGTACTCTCCTTGCTCGATATGCAGCAACCATTCGATATTGAGACTAATGCATCTGACTATGTTGTAGGCGCAGTTCTCACTCAGCATGGTCATCTAGTGGCATACCATAGTGAGACACTCTAAAATATTGTCCAGAAATACCCCACCTATGATAAGGAAATGTATTCCATTGTACAAGTCTGTTGTCAATGGAAACATTACATTCTGGGAAAGGAGATGATCATCCACAATGATCACAAGCCTCTGCAGTTCATACAGGCACAGGGTAAATTGCAGAATGACTGCCATCATAAGTGTTCCACCTACTTGCAGCAGTTCCATCTCAACATCAAGTATAATACAGAGATCTCAAATCATGTTTTTGACTGCCTCGGTCGAATTCTCATGTCTGCACTCACCATTGTGTTGAATTTCTGTGGACATGAGGCATCTGAGTGGCCCCAACTTTATCAGCAAGATCTGGACTTCGCCACCACCTATCATATCTTGGGTACAGGCAGGACTGTCACTAATTTTCACATTCAAGATGGACTATTATGCCATCTAGGCCATCTCTGTGTTCCTACAAGCGAGCATGCAAAGTTGATTTGGGAAGCCCACTAGAGTCGAATGGAAAGACATTTTGGCATGGAGAAAATTGTGGTCGTTCTTCAAAAACATTTTTATTGGCCAAAAATTCGACAGGACATTAGAAAGTATATCAAATATTTCATTGTTTGTGCCATTGCCAAGCCATCCATAAATAAGCAAGGATTGTACACCCCTCTTCCTACTCTCGAGAAGCCTTGGGAATCAATCTCAATGGATTACATTGCTAGCCTTTCGTCCACCAAGCAAGGCAATGACTGTGTATTTGTGTTCGTTGATTGGTTTTCGAAGATGTCCATCCTCACAGCCTACAAGAATAATATCACAACAGCAGATACTGCCAAGCTCTTCTTTGAATGAGTGTGGGTCCATTTTGGGATACCACCGACCATCATCTTCGATCGGGATAATAGGTTCCTCAACACATTTTGGTTGAGTCTTTGGTCACTATTGGACACCAAGCTCACTAAATCCACTTCTTTCCACCCCCAAACAGATGGCCAAACAGAGGTCGGAAATCGAATGATTATGCACATCTTGCGCATGTACAACTCTAACATTCCACGTACATGTGATGAGAGTTTCCCCTATGTTCATCACAGTTACAAAAGGGCTCTCCATAGCTCCATCGGCCATAGCCCATTTCAGGTGGGGTTTAGATTCCAACCCTTGGGTCCCATTGATGTTGCACTACCTTTTTCCCCTACACATACATACTCTTCCCATGTTCATTCTGAGATCAAGAAAACCAATAGATTCAATGAGTGGATGCAGCACATCCACCAACAAGTCAAGGATATTTTGCATAAATCCAATGCTAAGTACAAGAAGCGCCATGATCAACACAGGGTACCGCACCAGTTTCAGGTTGGATAAAAATTATGGTTACATTTTCAGAAGGAGTGTCTCACAGGGCCCCATATAAAGCTCCTTCCACTTCTCTATGGACCTTACGCTATCACCAAGGTTGTGGGTAGTAATGCTTTTGAGATAAACACTCCACCCTTCCTTGGCCTGCACCTAGTGTTCAATGTGGATCTCCTTCGACCATATTTTCCACCATTATTGGATACCTCGGAGATCACAGAGCAGCTGACACCAACATATCTCAACCCTGACTGCATGGAACAAGCATCCACAGATCATATAGTGGACACATAGTTCAAGGGCACTCGCTAGCAGAGGATCCAGCTTTATTGGGTTGTTAAGACCGAGCAGCTCCTACACCAAGGAAAGTGGCTCACCCATGGCCAAATCCAGTAGAAGTTTCCTCACCTGATGGGGGAACTCAATGCAATGGAGACCATTTCTTCCTAAGGGGGGAGGATTGATCCAGGTGGATATTGGTGGCCACCCACTTATTCCAATTGGCTCCTCTTGTCCATTTTTAGTTCAGCACATTCTTCTGTACTTCTTTATAATTATGGTTTCTACACTTCTGGGGATGTCTGAAGCCCTACACATCTTCTAGGTGGATACTAGTGGCATCTCACCTAATACAACTAGTTTATTTTGTATGTTTTCATTTCAGCACATCTTTTTGTACTTCTAGGGCCGTTTTGGAGCCCTAAATAGTGTTTTTTTGGCTCGCCACACTCAAACTGTAGACGTAGTCAATTTTTGATGATGTAATGTGTATTTATCTTAAATACCTTTCCAATGGGCTATCACGCGCCTAAAATAGAGATCGTATGCAAAAGTTACGAGCCCGGGAAGTTGAGGTACCAACTTACCCATAGGGGCCCACATGAATTTTGGCGTTTCACCTCTTAGGGTTAGGTTTTTGGATGTCTAGGGTTTTGGAATTCATGAGTAATATCAAAAAGGCCTCTGGAGCCTCATTGTGATCATTATGCCTAGATAGATGCACGTAGCAGCCACATCTCTTCCCAGAGATAGCTACCACCATTCGAGCAAGTGTTTCAGTTCTACAGTTTTACAGTTTCAATCTATCTCATTTATTTAATAGAAAATATTGTTCACTGGATATATGTGTTGTGATTCATATCTTTGTGTTTATTGTATTCAGTCTATTAATCAATTTTTTCTGCTCCTAAATCCGGATCAAAATATAAAGTGATAACCTTCTTCATATTAGTAACCATAAGTGTAGTCATCGATCTACATTCCTCCATATTGAATTTTCTTAAGATCTCAATTGTGTACTTCCATTAAACAAGGAATATCTCTCTCAATACCTTCCATGCCTCTAATTCCAAGAAATAATGCATCGAGCCAATGTCCTTCATATCGAACTCAATAGCCAAATATTCTTTTCACCCTACAATAAGATCCTCTACACCTATGAGAAAAAAATCATCTACATACATAACCAAGATGAGTGGATCATCCCCAACAAGTATGAAGTAAAAGTTAGGATCTTCCTTACTCTGGGTAAATCCCATACTCTGCAAGTATCTGTCAATCCTAGAATACCATGCCCTGGGTGCAATTTTGATTATGTACAAGGATTTCTTAATCCTACACACATGAGACTCCCTCCCATGTACCTCAAATCCCTAAGGTTGCTCTATATATACTTCCTCCTCAATGGACCCATTGAGAAAAGTTGTCTACACATCCATCTGATGAATCCTCCACCTTATAACTAAATCAATAGAAATAACAGCTTGAATAGAGGCATACCTGGCGACTGGAGAAAATGTCTCCCCATAGTCCACTCCCTCTTTCTGGGAGAACCCTCTCTCTATAAACCTCACCTTGAAATTCTCTATGTTACCATATGCAGCATGCTTGATCTTGTAGAGCCACCTGGAACTCACAACTGAATTCCCCTCCAGTATCGACACTATTTCCCAAACACCATTCCTCATAATAGAGGTGTACTCCTCTACCATGGCATCCTTCTAGACCTGTACTTATGTGTCTTCCTTAAAAATGGAAGGATCAACATCACTTATGCTACTCATGAGTGCCATATATCTCAAAAACTTTCTTGAATTCTTGAACTCTCTGACCACACTCTTAGGAGCTTCACCTGCATCCCTCAATGTCTATAATAGCCACATGGGTCTCTTGATAGGAATGGAAAGGGATAAATCCTCCTCCCCACCTAAATTATGATTTAGTGACTATAATCTTTAATATTGGTGCACTTGTCAATATTTCCTTCAACTATTGAAAACTCTCTTCACACTTGGAAGTCCATTCAAACTTCACTCCCTTCTTTGGAATATAAGTTATTGGGCTTGCAATATTTGAAAAACATTTTATGAAACTTCGGCAATAACTGGAAACACCCATGAATTATCTGACCTATGTCACATTATTTGGCGTTGTCCATCCTCTAATGGCCTCTATCTTCTAAGGATCAACTTCTATCCCTGCTACTGAGATTATATGTCCCAAGTAGTGAATCTTATTTTGGTAAAATATGCACTTACTTATCTTAGAATACAGTTTATGCTCTCTTAAAACTTGCAACGCCATTCTTAAATGTTGTTGATGTTCCTCTTCATATTTAGAGTAGACAAGGATATCATCTAAGAACACAATCAAAAACTTGTGCACTCCATTCATCAACCGCATAAAAACTTTTGGGGCATTTGATAGCCCAAATGGCACTACCGTGAATTCATAATTACCATATATTATTTTGAATGTTGTCTTGATGATGTCTTCTTCCTTTATTATTACTTGACGATAGCCTGATATCAAGTCAATCTTCGAAAATATTCTTGCACCTTTCAGTTGATCAAACAAATCATCAATTATTGGCAAAGGATACTTATTATTTATGGTAACATTATTAAATTGCATGAAATCAATACACAACCTGAAGGTTCCATCCTTCTTCTTCACAAAAAGTATCGGGGATCCCCATGGTGACACACTTGGGCATATGTACCCCTTCTTCATAAGTTCTTCAAGTTCCATCTACAACTCTTTTAGTTCTGATGTGCCCATTTTGTAAGGTGTCTTAGACATTGGGGAAGCTCTTGGAACCAAATCAATAGAGAAATCAATGTCTCTTTTTAGTGGTAGTCCCGGAATTTATTTAAAAACATCCTTAAAATCCCTCAAAACTAGATGGTCTTCAATTCTTTCCACTTTGCCTTTGAATGCCTCCTCCATAAGGGTTGCAAACATATGACATCCTTTCCTAAAGCTCTTCTTCAAGTGCATAGCCAAAATCTCTCTAACAACTACATATTTTTGAATTCCTTGAATCTTTCCTTGCTTCCCTTCCTCATCAAGACATGTGATTGTCTTGTTGCAACAGTCTAGGACAACATGATGTTTTTCCAACCAATCCATGCCAATTAGACAATCATATGAATCCAATGGTATGATGTTTACATCTACCTTTGTGAAAATTACATTCATGTATATCAGACAATCTTTAACTAACTCATTGATTTTCCTCTTACCCCCGTGGCTAACTAACTAACCAATCTTTATTATGCTTACTTATTTGCAATTGAAATCTTTCAACGATGTTATCATTTATGTAACTATCGTTGGATCCAGAATCAATTAAAATTGTTATGGGCTCATTAATGATCTTACGTTCCACTTTAATCATGGGAGATTGATATTCAGTTTTCTTTTTATCCAGGGATGCATAAATCCTCGACATGATCCTGCCCATGTCTTCCATTATTTCAGCCTCTTGAATGTTTTGGACAGTGGTCATTCTTTCTCCTTTGTGAGGTAAATCCCTATATAGATGATTTTCCCCACATTCCCAACATTACACCATTTGTTTCCTTGGCCTTTTTCCAAATGAATCTGCAGTCTTGTATTCATTTTGTGTGACTTGACCATGTTGATTCACTTGGAAATTATTCCTAAAAATGTGTGGCTTAAAACCCTTCTGCCTTTGATCCTTCTTATCCTTCATCTTGGCATTCCAAGTTGTTTATAAAATTGGTCATCATTTTCTCTGCTCATATAGATGCCTTGCTCTCCTTATGGTTTCCTCCAAGGTTTTTGGATTATCATATTGAATCTTATAACTATAGAAAGAGGGTAACCCACTTAGAAACCTTTGAATTTTGACTTTCTCATCCTTGATGAAGTCAACATACTTAAACAATTCAAATAATCGCTTATCATATTCCTCCATTTTCATGGTTCCCAGCTTGAGTTCAAAAAACTCTTTCATATTTATTTCATAGTAATTCTCGGACTAATATGGGGTGGCAGAAGTGGGAGGGGTCATCATCTTCCCACGAGGAAATCAAACACTCTCCTTCCACTGGAGCCTTGGAATTGCATCCAATAATCAAGCCAAATATTATGCTCGATATCAAGGCCTTCTCCTCACTAAAAATATGAGCATCCACTCCCTTTTAGTTATAGGCGACTCTAAGATAATTATAAATCATGCATGCAAAGGCTCCCACCCCCCGAATATTCACTTAAATTCCATACTCCAACGAATATCGACAATTATCAAACACTTCTCCAATATTTCCCTCTTTCATGTCCTTAGATGCAACTACCAAATGGTCGATACCCAATCAAACCTGGCTATCTCTCCTGATCCAGGTTCATTGGACTCACACAATGCAGACCCATCCCATGATCCAGTCACTCACCCGAAAGGCACTTGACACTTGGTAGTCAACTCACCTGTCCGCTCAGCGTGACACATGGACTCTGAATCTGACCTGGGTCATGAACTCATCTCGTCATAACACCTCTCCCCTGATCCTGTCACTTGGCACATGCATCCGGACCTACAAGTTGCTTCACCTCACCTCTCACCACCTTGACACTCCCTCCCTCACCTCATCACGTGTCACTCTACACAATTTATCCATCTCCCCCGGCTTGGGAGGTCACTTCGACATTCTTCTAGCTACTCCAGATCGTGGCAACAAGACCTGGAGTGGGAGGAACTCGCTCAACATGACTCCATGGGTGTACTATGCATTGAATTATGGTATTGTGAGCAGTACTAGGATTAGCAGAGGGTATGGCTAGAGCTCATGTGTTCATCCAAAATGGGAAATCGGAATTGTCCGTTGAATCTAGTGAATGTGATGGAGCATATCAATGGACGTATCACACATTTATTAGGCCTATTCCATACTCCACATAACAAAGTGGAATCTATTCCTCCTTCTAACACAGATATAGACTCTCGCATAATACAGACAGACAGACTTCTGTGAGCATTGTGTTTATGGAAAACAAAAGAGAGTCAGATATCTTAGAGTCGGAAAATAAAAGAAGAGTGAAAGGTTAGAGCTTGTGCATACAGATGTATGGGGACCATATCAGGTATCATCTCAGGTATCATTATTATGTTACTTTTATTGATGATGCAACTATAAAAACTTGGGTTTAATGCATTCGACAAAAATCTGATGTTTTTGATACTTTTAAGAAATGGAAATCTTTGGTTGAGAATGAGACAGGAAAAAATTTGAAGTGTCTCGGATCAGATAATGGAGGTGAATGTTGCAGCAAGGAGTTTGATTATTACTGTTCATACCATGGGATTCGTAGAGAGAAGACAGTTCCAAGAACACCACAAGAAAATGGTGTGTCAAAAAGGATGAATAGGACAATCATGGAGCGTGCAAGGAGTATGAGATTGCATGTTGGTTTTCCCTTACAGTTTTGGGCAG
>CBVK0100485105.1:0-18894 GCA_900067695.1 Picea abies
TGTGTATGATGACTTCTTAAGCTGGTTGGATGAAGAAATTCACACCGTTTTGTCCTTAAGCTTCTCATAAACGATCATCTATGCTGCTTCTTGAAGTATGTTACAGGACAAACAAGACATAAAAGGAAATCATAACAATTTTCTGATTATAAATTCCTGCAAAAGGGAAACCTATTGTGCATAACACTTATATATAACAATTCAATTTATGAAGAAGACAAAGCTATCATTCATAAAATGAATTAATAATTGTTATTTCCTTTATCTCTTTTGGAAGCAACAAGATATGTATAACAGTAAGGAAATTATATCACTTGTATTTGATTTAGATAGCAAAGTAATACTAAACCATAAATAAAATGATATACAAAACTTGAAACAAAATGTTGATATATTGAAAAGCAAAAGCTATGACAAAACATCAATTTTGCTCCAGTTTGAATCAGAATGATATATCCTTGTTCTCCCACAACTGAGGATGATAGATTATTACAAAACCATAGGTTTATATAGGTTTCTCACAAGGTAAAACATCCTTGTGAATAATAGCAAATTGTTTTACAAAATCTGGGGAAATATCCCAAAATCTCCTAAACTAAGGAAATAAAATGCAAGTAAAATCTGTAGATCATCTCCTAACTGCTCATGATATCTATTTCCAATTCGAATTTTCCTGCAATAGAACACAAAGATCAAATTAGAAAGATTTTTTATTAGAAAAACAATAAAAAATTGACTTTACAGACTCAACTACAGAATCATATGATTCTGTAGCTAGTCAAAAATAGCAAACAGGACCAGATATATAATTAAATAAAATCAAATCCTAAATTAATTACTAATGATTCAATTATTCCTTAAATTAAAACCAAATCAAAACGAATGCAATTGCAATCGGAACAGGGCAATAATACTCTGTTTTTCCAATTGACATAAAATCGAATCAAATCTTAACAAGACTGTTTCATGAATGCAATCAATGGTAAACCAAATCGTATGAGATACAAGAGAATCATAATAGATTTGCATAGGATCCACATCGTTTAATCCATTGCCAATATAGAAAAGCCATCAATATTAAACATGCATAACCATATCCATAGAATCCAGCCACAGTTCTCGTTCCCTGAGTTTCAAACAGTTCACAGTTATGAATGAAAACAATGGTTGTAACGATCATTGACCAATTATAATCATAACAACAGATTGATATCACTTAATTACAAGCACGATGTGTAAATAGCTTCCATTGTAATCGGATGAAATCGTATCGACTCAAAAATCTTTATGTTTGATTACCACACAGTCAACAGACAGAGGCGCGATAAAATCGACAGAATTCATGAACTGGGCAATAATCAACACAAATTTTTTATCGAGTTAATTATAGAAACAATATCGAAATCCTGAACAGAATCCAATTTAAGCAATAATGAGAATCGAATAAGTTGCAATTGGTTATGTATCAACAGCAAAGTATCAGATTTGGTTGAAAGATAAAAATAGTTAACCCATTCATCAATCATTTTTATTCATAACTAATTCAAATCATACCATTGACTGTATTCAAAAATTGAACTACCAACAACAGTCTATTTTTAAAAATATTAACAACTTGTCTTATTAACAGAGCATCGAACTAAATTTGAACAATCATATCTATTCGATGATCCATCAAATCAAAATCAAATCCAATCGAAACTATAACGAAAATTAATTTATCAAAACAAAAATTATATACAGCGAAGCATACTTATGTAACAGAGTAGGTGAAATATGTACACAGAGTGTAATATAAATGAGTGAAATTATACCATAGCAGTTTCTGAGACTATGTCAATTTTGAATTGACAATTGTTGTAGCAGACTCGACATTTTTGAACAGGATTGACCCAGTAGTTCGTTGCTTCTTGTCGTTGGGTTGCACCTTTGCATTCTGACCAGTGAGCTTTGCCACTTGGTTTTCCAAATCGTGGATTTTGGATTGCAACCTTGGGACATCCAAGTAGTATCTTTCTAGCCACAGCCCACACTGATTGCAAGGTGGCACAACAAGTTGAACAGAAGGGGGTTTTGATGATTCCCCGAGGGTTCCATGGGGTGGTTCAATACCAGGGAAGTCAGGGTTATCCCGCAGACAAGGAGGTAATTTCTTGACAAAATCATAAGGAGGTTTTCCACACAAGCCCTCTGAGTAAGGATACTCTTTGGTGAGAAAACGTTCAATGTCTGAATCAGGGTCTTCGCTGACCACGATAGGTTCTGATTTGGAAGGGGGTTTAGGTTTATTCCTCGCCATGCGAGAAATTAACCCTGCATTTTTCTTGCCTCTAGCATCAGCACCAGTCTTTGCTCTAGTCTTTTTGGTTGTAGGCTTAGCAACTTCGGCCTGTTTAGTCACAGCCATAGGCAAATTCGTAGGTGAATCGGGTTTAAGTTTGGGTAGCAAAACACTATAAGGCATAGGGGTAGGTTTGCTCTCGGTCACCATGGGCTTATCAACCTGTGGAGGGTTCGATTCTTCAAAGTCATTACGGCTGAGAAAATCATGCCAAGAATCACGACGTAACCCAAATTCATAAACCAAAATCACTTTAATCAACCCTAAATGGAAGAGGCTAGTATCAGCTTGGCTACGCTTGTACCTTTCAGCCATTTTGAAAAGACTTCTATGCAGATAGTGCGGCATACTAAGTTCGAAACCCATAAAAACCATTAATAAACGCAAGTGAAACAAGAAAATGAACCCGTACCTGCCTTCACAAGTAACGAATTGTTTGATAATCATCAAGAGATCATACCAACGGGGTTTCAACATTTTTGCAGGCAAACCTCTGTCACATGAGTTCACTGTTCGAGACTGAAACAACAATGTCCACGGGACATCATTTACATTACAACTTTAGGACCATTTCTCCCCTATAACAGGTAGGCTGGTTGTCGAGCTGAGAAATTGTTCAGTGTTTTCAAGCTAGACATCTCCGACTTTGGCTCGGCAGCCATCGAACGATAACGCAAATTGCTGAGCCACAGTGAGGTTATGACCATCGAACTTCCTAAGGAAAGCAACCCACCTGAGATTTTCCAAGTCGCCATAGACGCCATCATACATTAACAGTGCTTGGTACCCGTTGGGCTCAGTCCTTACGACAGGAGCCATGGCTTCTGTGCATGGTGGGGTTTGAACCGAACAAAACAATGCACAGGGTCAAAAAACGATAGGGTTTAATAGCCTCAGTGCTCAAAGAGGCAGTGATTAATTGCATGCGTGCGAAGGTGGTGGGAATACCACCGCCATGTAATTTATTAATGACTGAGTACAGTGTTGTTATATCCATAATTATAAACCATATGTATCGGCCAACCAAATAGGTGTACAACCATATCAACGTGCCAACCATCCGAACTAATACCAACACCATATGTTATAATCATGCGCCAAGTGTATAGTTCAATCCAGCATGAAATCGAACACTAACCAATGATCTATCGTGTCAATCAAACGTTTTAAACCAATGTCAATTCAATCATGTCAATGCATAGTTTGAAACCATGATCGTTCCATGTAATATCAACTCACAAAACAATGCACTGAACATCGATTATAAAATTGAAATCCAAAAGAATTATCAACGCGCCCTTGTGAAACTCAAACCATTGCCATTTCTCAAATCGACCTTATAAATTTACCAATGCATTCGTTGCACATTCACAGGTCTATATCTCAAAGTTTTTAGAACATTGCAACCAAAAATCTCATATAATTAATGAGTCAAGAGCTTATAGCAATAAGGATCAAAACATATAAGACCAAAATCAATCATGACCTTTATAGAATCAAATGCAATCAGTAAACTTCATGCTCAAAGGCTTAGTAATCAAACAGATCCAAATGCGCAATTAAGGTAAGAGTAGACCAAAGGGCATAAGTTTGAAAGAATCTTTTGCAGTAATGTGATAAACCAATGGTCAAGTGTCTTTCAGAAAAATTAATAAAAGACGACGATAGTCCAAACGATGAAAGAGGTGTTTTCACACTTTTAGTTGTGAAAATCATGTCGCAAAAATGAAACAAATTTCTAGAAGCACAATGCGACGATGATTTGTCATTAATGAGATAAGGGGTGTAGGCAGCTTTTTTTTTTAGAGTAATTAAAAAAATGAATTGACTGCCAACAAGTCGCCGTCAATATGCAAGGTGAGAAATAGGATACCCACTGATTTTGGTTTGAAATCAAATTTCGAAGGTGAAAACTCTTTTTGTGCGCAATCGGGACTTTCAACAGCGCAAGGCTATTATTTTATTACCCGTTAGCTGTGGAAAGTGACAGCTTTCAATAGCTAACCCGTGAAGAAATTAAACGGTTGCGCTGTTGAAAGCTGGAAAAGTAATTTTTGAAGTCGAAGACACAACAGTTCATTCCAAACAGGTTCTGAAGGGATTCCAGTGTATCAGTGCACTATTAGATCGCATGCAAGAAGTTCAACATCATGGATTCGAGAGATTTTTTGGTTACACATGCAAAACCATTTCCTAAAAAATCAACATGAACGTTGGGAAATCCAACAGTCAAAGATAGGTGTCCTGCTATTTTTCAACACATTGCAGATACCAGGAGCTGAAGGATGCAGATGGCGATTTTGGAGGTTGAAGACAATTCGACTATTAAGTTTAGTTGTTAAAGATTTTATTTGCAAGTTGTTTAGATAGAATTGAGTTGTCTCTATTAAATAAAGATCCATGTTTTTAGGATCTATATAACTATTTGTAAGAGGCTATAAATGCCTGTTTTTGATGTGAAACAAAGGTTCGATTCTGGATACAGTAATACTCTTTTGTACTCAAACATTTCATTGCTAATACAGATCACAGGTTCCTTTCCATTTTGGTATCAGTTTTTCATATTTCTTCTTCACTGTTATCTTGTTGTCAAACCTTGAATAGCTGTTATCCTATTGTTTGGTTCATGACATTATAATCAGTTTCTTTAGTTGTTTATTAGACCCTGCTTTGCACTGGTTTATGAACAATCTTTTCTTCATCCACTGAAAGATATTTTACTGTTTAATCAATCTTGGAGAGCACTGTCTATTTGTTTACCATTTTGATGTCTGAATGCCATAAGATGAATTGAGTTATCCCATTGATCCATATTTACAAAATACAAAAACATTCATTTCTTAAGTTACCAAGCACCTTTGGTCTGCAACCACAAAGGGTTTCTTGGAGTGATAACAATTTCCAATACCGCAATTATTCTATACCATCAAATCTCATTGATTCAAAGATCGACTACTATGGTTGATCCACCAACAATCGCGCAACTTAAACTGCGGAGTTTGGGTGATGGGATAAACCACACACAAGTTACAGTTCTACAATCCACAACGACCATCGATGGTCACCCGCCAATATATCTAAGGTTGGCATCAGTTCCACTACCAATGAACAGTTTCCATTGCAGAACGCAACGATAGTTTTAAACATCATGCTAGTTGGGACCCCTTGACAATCCAAGATCGTTGGATCAAGTAGAGTGGAAGGATAGGATAAGAAGAAAACCAGGTTGAAACCCTAGAGTGAAAAACTATCGACAACTATTGGATCTAGAAAACCCCTTGACCGTTGATCTACTCAGAGTGTGTCAAGGTAGTAGTGGTCAACTTCGATGCTAACCACGACAGAAAATGGTTGAGAACAAGTAATATTATCTGAAGGCCAAAGTCCTGAAGTGGACATGAGTCGTCCGATCTGAGGAACACTTCGGGAAGTATCTCGACCATTGGATCAAGTTTAGTGGAAGGATAGTGTAAGCCACAAAATGTATTGAAGTAGACTCAATCCATCTGATCTAAGGAACACTTCGAGAAATATCTTGACCGTTGGATCAAGGAAATTAGAAGGATAGGATAAGCAAGGACAAAGGCATGAGATACCGAATACCCAAATTCTAGATATTTGTTGGATTGAGTTACTATTTTTTGGGTTAAATGAGGACCATCAGATCTGGACAATGCATGATGGTCGTTGGATCATAATAATGATCAATTTTGATGCTGACCACTTCATCGAAAAGAGGATTCAGAACACATGAGTTCACCCGAAGGCCAAAATTTTGAATTCACTCTCAGTCTTTGGTCTGAGATACATTTCGAGAGTTAGGACAACCGTTAGATCCAGGAGAAGAACATGTGCCACATGAGGAGATCTACATCAACAAGGACATGTGGTGTAATAAGATGATGACAAGTGTCAAAGTGCAGTTGGAATTTTAGGTATGCGTAAATCATGAATCTAAGTGACATGTGGTAGCCACTCAGTCAGTTCCATGTCAACAAGTGACGTTAGCAAGTTATGTCACTCTAGGAGTTTGTACTTTGGGAGGTTAACCACTAGAAAATACCTGAAGTCCCGAAGTTCTAAAATGAACGAGAACCCTTCGTCGTGCAAATAAAATCCAACTGTTCGATCTACTTCAGGGAAATGAACTCCAGAAGATTAAAGGATTGTGAAGGAGAAATCACCCAAAGTGTTGAAGGTCGAATTTAATGCTAACTATTGATCTAATTTAGGAGCGTTATCGATCGTTGATCAAGTACAGTGGTAGGATAGAATATGCATAAACCATGAAGTGATGCTAACTATTTATCTACTTCAAAGAGTGTTCTCAACCAGTGAAGATTATGGACACGCGTCTTTTATTTAGAATATTTGTAAAGAGGCTGGAAGTTGCAAAGGATGAAGTCCCGAAGTAACGACAGTCATCCATATCATCATGCGATTAAAATGTGACTGTCGATCTTGACAAGTGATCAAGCACTTATTTAGCCTAGCACCTGGTCATCACCTGTGATAATATGGAATAGAGAAATAGGGGTAAAAGAAGAGGCAACTATTAAATCAATGAGACTGTGGTTTTTCACATATGGTTATATGTAAATGGTTTGAAGGAAGCGCCTCATACAGATTTAATTCAACGAAGATTTAACACTAGAACAATACAAAGAATTGATAAAAGATCAAATATGATATTTTGGTGAACTAAGAACACAGTAGAAGCATGAGTACGATATAATGATTCGATCCATGTCTGTGATCAACTCATGAAGAAAAAAGAACCGACACACAGTCATGATTAAAAGAGAGTTAATTCATGAGCATTATGAATAAAGGATAAAAGGAAAAATGATATTATTTAAAGATTAATATTATCATTTAAATGAAAAGGTACAATGGTTCAAATATCAAAAGTCTCACAATGATTCAAATTCACACCAGTTGGAAGACTATATAAACAAGAAGGAATGGTGAGAAGAAAGAGTAGTTGAATTTGTTGAATTATATATATTTATATATAATGGATTGAATGAAGGTTCATTCTATCAGGTTGGTTCTTGTTTTCAAGATGCTTCTTGTATGAGGATTGGATTCCTCATATCTCAGTTGGATATGAGATCAACAAGATGGCACTTGTTATGAGGGTTGGATTCCTCATTTCTCAGTTGGATCTGAGAACTACAAGCTGAGTCTTGTAACAGAGAGTTGGGTCTCTCATAATTGTTTGAAGATGATATTCAAATATTGATATTATGTATTCATTCAAGTTAAATAAATAAATAAAGTATTTATTCTTTTATATATTGATTGAGAAAATGAAATAAATATTTGTTGTTCAGTTAATTTGTGAAAAGTGGAAAATTAAATGAAATAAATATTTGTTGTTCAGTTAATTTGTGAAAAGTGGAAAATTTTCCAAAGCTTTGTGACACTAATTCACCCCCCCCTCTCAATTTCAAGTAATGTTGGCATAGAGGCAGACCCGAGGTTGAATGCTTCAACAGTGCACCAACAAAACCCTAACTACTAGCCCTTTCGGCAACACCTGCGAAGCAGATGAAGTCTCACCGAAGGTAGAGGTAGGGGGGGTTGTAGGACTCAAGTGTCTACAACCTAGCTGGGACACAGATCTTTGATCACAATACTTAACAGAGCACTTAGAAATTAACTTTCATTAGCCTTTGACCCTTATTCACATTGCAGATAAAAACCCTAATTACGTAACAATGCAATATTCAACAAGATCTAAGAATATCTAACCATTTAGCACATAACATCAAATAGATTTAGCATTCATTCATGTTATTAAGCACTAAGCTACTACATCAAATGCATATAACATACATAAAGATTCAACACTAAGCATAAATCACATCAATAACACAAATCAATCACAACACGGATATACGTGGTTCACCCCCAGCATGGGGCTATGTCCACCAACACTTCGTCTTACTTAATATCTTCTTTCAATCTTCTTACATGCATAGAGCCACAAAACCAACTCCGCATAGGATAGGAGATCTACGTGCACTTCGCTAGATCCTCGTTGATTTTGGCACAACACAGAGCCCTCTTACAATCACTTGCACTTAACTCTGCAAGTTCTCAACACATAGTATGCACAAAGCCTTTTCAACTAATTGCACTTAGCAACCTTTACATATCTTGCACAAAGCCAACTCAGATCTGATGCTTCTTACAATGCCTAGATACTTATTTGTACATTTACAAATGGGGCCTAAGCATGGGTAAACCCATGGGATGACATCACATACCCGTTACATAATCCTTGAACCCAAAAATCCCACAAAAAGGGGGCGATATCCCCGTGATCTCCGGTTCGCTTGGGCACTCTGTCTTCTACCCGCTTGTCAAATTCCCAAAATTGGTCAAACACAACCAAGGTTCTCCAAAACTTGGTTGGGGGAAAACATGCCCCCAACACTCACCTGTGACTCATCCCAAGTCACTATGATCTGGGCAACTCTACTTTGAAGGCATCGAGTTTGGCTCGAGTTGTCTCCACTTGTTGCTTCACTAGGGCCTTCTGCTCGATGAACTCTTGAATGACATTCTTGGTGACAGGTCCTTCCAAGAAATGTTCCACTATGGTGACCACTTGTTCCACATGTGCACCTTGTCCCTCGATCACCTAAAAAAGTGTGCAGGCTTCATCCTGTACCGGTTGAAATCTCTATTTCACTTCCATGACTTTACTCTAGATGGAATGGACCTGTTGTTGAACTACGCACAGTTATTGTGACCTTTTCATCTTCTCGATCGCTGAAAGTAGATTCAACTGTGCTTGTACTATCGTTGCTTGTTACTTTGCTTCCTGGAGCTATGACTCCAATGTCCTTAGTTATGGGTCCTTTGCAAGGCGCTCATAGGTCTGCGCACTTCGATTACTGAGTTGCTTGCATTCTAGGGCCAATTCCTTGATTTTTTCGACTGCACTCTGGGCAGTTTCTTCCCGCTGATCTCGCACTTCCTGCGGAGTGTTCGACACTGCTTGCAATTGTTCAGAGAGTTCTTTTGAATCCATCACAAACACTTTCCTGGTGATGGACCACACTAGTTTGGTCCGAAACGTCGAAAAACATAAAACCTATGCGATGGATCTGAAAGAACTCTCTGAACAAAACAATGATCGCAAAAGTCTTAGAACAAAAAACTGCTTGCAATTCTAGTTCTGATACTCTTGCTTGGAGCTGTTGAATGGCTTTAGTGAGATTCCCCACTTAGCACTCAATTGTCTCCTCTTCCATCTAGACTAGGCCCAACACAAAGCGAAGTGCTCTAGTGACTGCATCTTTAACTCCAATATGCTCCATGAGTAGCTCTTTATTTTCCTTCTAGATCTGTGCTCTATCCTGTTCAAACTTCTTTTAGAGGTCATCTTTCTCTTGCTTCGAAACTCGACGTTTCTCTAGGGATTCCTCCTTTACTTGCTTCAATGCCTCTGTGGCCTGCTCTTTTTCTTCCTAGACCTGACGAAGGTGAGCCTCTATTGCATCTTCTATTCTACGTAGTTGGGCAAGCTCATCTCCTAATTCTATGCCCCTTGATGATAGTGGTGCCATAGACACTACATGGCTCGAATAAAGATCCTGGTATACCCCTTTGATCTTCGCCTCGATCTTGTCATACATTGTCTCATGTTTGGCTTCACTTCACTGTAAAATGTTCTCTAAAGTATTTGATATAGCTGCGATGATGAGGTCAATATCATCCACCGTAAGTATAGTCTGCTAGTGGGGCCTATTGGCGTGTGAATTTTTCCACACTGAGGTTTTCTTTAGAGAAAAAATTATTTTCTTGGATGTATCTGTCTCCATAAGGGGATCTTTAGGCAGTGTTACTTAACCCTATTCCTACTTGTCTTCTTCCCCTTCATCCTATTCTTTGTCTACTTCATCACCTCCTCCCCCTTCAGGTGAATCTGGTGTAGTCTCCTCTGATGCACTATCCATTTCCTATAATTATTCCTTCTTCTTCTTCTTGCTACTACCTGGTCCATCATACTCTTACCGGGTGACTACAAGACTTACGATAAGGTCAGTCTCAGAGAGTTATGTCTGTTTGAATGGTACAATGAATTTTGTAGGCCATTCCTTGGTTATTTCCTCCATATTTTCCTCGGTGAGTTTGTAATAGGACTGGAGCTCTTCCTTATGTTTGTCTCTGTGCACAGTGATGTAAATGAAGTTCCTATCTATGTGGAACTTCACTATTGGCCCGAACCTATGAATTGTATTCAGAGTCATTTGAGGGAAGGATTCAATGGCCCTCTTCAACTGCAAGTAATAGGTGTGGAAAAACGCATTGGACTACAATTTCTTCGCCATGTTGCTCGAATACCAGAGGGTAGTGAACCTCGTGGCCAATGGTTCAGATGGCTCGACTTCAGGGAAGGTTTCTCCATCCGAGATCTCCCAAGCAATGAAGGCAACGAGAATCAACAACCAGCTAAAGTGAAACTCGGAGCCCTGGTCTTGCACTTCATGACAATATTTCTCCAAATGGTTGGCGAGGTAGCTTTCCCAATTCATCTACATCCCTTTGATGCACTTTTCTGCAAGGTCAAAAACGAACCCCGTGACCTATGTTGGTCTTTTATTCCTGATGATCTTACCAATGATCAACTGGAAAGCTAGGTGCATTGCACCATTTTGGATGGAGGCTACCTTGTAGCCCTTCTTTCCTTTCTCCACATCGTCATAGGTGTCCTTTATTCGCTGTGATAGGGCGCGATTTGCACCCTTCCCTAGGTAAAAATCTTAAGGGTCCGGTCCTTTCATGCTCAATCCAGTGATCTGGTAGATCAACATTGGATCTACAGTGATGCGCCTATCCAACCACAAGTAACCACCATGGTAGCATGAAAGGAGGAGTTTAATGCATATGTTAACCTCCTGATGTCTGTCGAAGTGTGGTATCTTCATCACATTAAGGATTGTTGATATTGATATGTCCATGGTCCACGGTTGGGGTATTATATTCGACTTCTTCCCCGTTGTATTTGTCAAGTACCTATGTGGTGTGAGCATTCCGTAATTCTTGTGGTCTCCCAAGTTGAAATCACTGATCTTTAGCGTCAGAAACTATCCTAATTGCGGTCCAACTGCGTGTATCCCCTTCGAGAGGTATGCAGTGATTAGTGTATAGTCGAATTCCTTAGGGATGTTGTCACGACTAACTATGCTATCTAGTGGTGGGATATAGTCAGGCAGGCCCGACAAGATGAGCTTTGCATTCACCAAGTCATCATGATGCTTGATATGTTTCTCTGTCATAGTTCGGGATGGCCCAGATCGACGTGCAGTCGATGGGGAGGCTTGCAATCCTCTCGTCGATGAGGCCTGTGCTCCTATGGACATGACCTTATTCGCCATGAGGTTAATCAAAATCTCTTCAACGAATTTCTCTACTGTGCTAAGGTCACCTGACATGCACGCTCGTGATCAAATGTCTTGGATAGGTGGACAAACACTCAAGGTGAGAAGAATGGGTGGCGAGGTATCAATAATCACTGCATGAAAGAAATTATTTCTTTATGGGCTTGGATAATCACAATTTGCAAAATCTTCCCTGGTAAGACATTCGATGGGTTAAACAGATAATGTCATAACAGACTCCTCCAACAGGCAAGAATGTCTCAATCAATACAATTCCATCAGTTATGGCACGGTCCCAATGGTCCAATGACGATATTTCTGGCAATAAGTGTGTTTCTATCCTCTTTTTATCTTCGTTCTCATGGTCGGGATGCTTCCAATGGTCATATTGCTTCCCCGTGGTGGAGTGTCATTCTGCGTTGTTCTGCTATTCCGTCGAGGTTCAAGTTCTGCAAGCCTTCCTTCTATGAAGTCCTCTCTGGAATGTCCTACAATTTTTCTATCTTTTCTTTCTTCTTACTGAGCTTTCTTGCTTTCTTTATGGTGATTTGCGTCTCTGGATTCCTCTTTCCATTCTTGTTCTTATCTTTTCTTAGCATTGTAGCATTGCACTGTTGGGGGTCTTTCATAGGGTTCGAGGTTAATAATTCTTCTCTTACTGTTTCTGGAGTAGGTGGTCTTCTCTTCTGCATGGATAATTTCTTTAAGCCTTCTTGCATTCTTTCAACTTCGATAGCCAGGTCTCTAGCCCCCAGTTGCTTCAACTTGCCCTCATGTTCTTCTATTAAGCACGCTATTCTCCTAGCCATGAAATATCTTAATTCTTTCTTTTTTTGTTCTATAGCTTCCTCTTCTTCTTTCCTTCGGATATGATCTCTCTCAATCCAAGTCCTTCCTAACAAAAGTGCAAAAGAAGCATTCTTCTCAACAAACTAAATGACCTCAAATTCTTCTTTTGTTGATGTTCCATGAGCACTCATAGGTACATGAGTAAGTCTTCCACATAGGGTTATCATCTTTCCCTTAAACAATCCTATTCCTCCCAAAGAAGGAATCATAGCAGGCTTTCCCAAAATTTCCCAAGTACTTTCTGGCATAATGTTCACCTATATTTCTGCATCCAATACACAGTCTATGTCGAAGTCTCCTATTCTTGTTTCTATGCATTGCTTCTCTTTTAAGATCTCTGGTAAACTGATGCCTCTGTGATCATTCATTGTTTCGTTCATATGCAATAAATAACCTCTTATTCTTTCTGGTTCTCTAGTATATTCTTAGTCTCTTGACCTTCCTCATGGTTTTCTTGTTTCATGTTCATCTTCTCAACTCTAGCAATCATTCTAGGGAGACCTCTACTAGGGAATTCCTTAGCAAGATGTCTCGGTCTTCTGAAACTATAACAAAGAGTCAATCCTCTCTTTCTCTTAAATGATCCCCAACCTTTCCTATACTGTGCTCTGAGATCACAGTGATGGACCTGAAAAAAATTCTTTCTAGGATCGTACATCCACTTGTTAGTCCAAAAATTCTTTCTATGCATGGGAATAACATATCTTTCACTATTTCTATCAGCTCTATTCATATCACATCTTCTTTCTTCTAGTTGTGCCCTAGTTTTCAGACTAGAACAAAATCTATCAAACATGCTTAGATCCATTCTTTCGAGACAAAATTTCCACTTATTTTAACTTTATTAGAGCACAAAGATTTAATATCTTACATCTTTTTCTTCATATTAGACTTCTCTTCTTAGCACAAAGCTTCACAAGTCAAGTAGAGTACTATGCACTACAACAACAGATCTACGCATAGAGCTCTGTCTTTTCCTCAGTTCCCAACAATCACAGTTTCAGTTCACAAAAACTGAAACATTTGTTGGCACAGGGGAAGAATCGAGGTTCAACACTTCAACAATGCACAAACAAAACCCTAACTACCGACCCTTTCAGCAACACCTGCGAAGCAGATGAAATATCACCTGAGGTAGAGGTAGGGGGTGTTGTAGGACTCAAGTGTTTACAACCTAGCTGGGACACAGATCTTTGATCACAATACTTAACAGAGCACTTAGTTATTAATGTTCATTGGTCTTTGACCCTTATTCACATCGTAGATAAAAACCCTAATTATAGAACGGTACAATATTCAACAAGATCTAAGCATATCTAACCATTTAGCACATATAATCAAAAATATCTAGCATTCATTCATGTTATTAAGCACAATCTACTACATCAAATTCATCTAACATACATAAATATCCGACACTAATCATAAATCACATCAATAACACAAAGAAATCACAACACAGGATATATGTGGTTCACCCCCAGCATGAGGCTGCGTCCACCAACTCTTTGTCTTCTTTATTATCTCTTTGTCTTCTTTATTATCTTCTTTCAATCTTCTTACATGCACAGAGCCAAAAAACCAACTCCGCATAGGATAGGAGATCTAAGTGCACTTCGCTAGATCCTCCTTCCCTGAGTTTGGCACAACACAGAGCCTTCTTACAACCACTTGCACTTAACTCTACAAGTTCTCAACACATAGTTATTCATTCTGATATGAGTTGAAAAGGTTCACAAAGCCAACTTATATCAAATGATTCTTACAATGCCTAGCTACTTATTTATACATTTACAAATGGGCCCTAAGCATGGGTAAACCCATGAGTCGACATCCCAAACCCGTTACATAAGCCTTGAACCCAACTCCTACAAGAAGGGGGTGAGATACCGCAATCTCCACTTCGCTCGGGTGCTCCATCTTCGACCCACCTGTCGAAGTCCAAAAAATGTTCAAGCACGACCAAGGTTCTCCAAAACTTGGTCGAGGGCCAACAATTATCCATTTTAGCAATTGGTATCAGAGAAGGTTCCTTCAGCACAGTTTAAACACTAAAGGTAGATTTAGAAGAAATGGGTGGACAAATTTCTATCTCCACAAATGAAGCTCCCTTATTTGATGGAACAAATTATTTATCATGGAGGGAAAATATGAAAAGATATATGAAGTAAAGAGGATTTGAAGTTTGGGATTTGGTAGTAAGTAAGCCCTGGCACTTAACTACTTCAAAGAGAAAAACCAAAACTGCAAATGAGGCAAGGAGAAACAATACAGTAGCCTTAAAAGCAATCTAGGATGGATTGTTAGATGATGTCAAAGAAAAGACGAGACACTACAAATTTGCTAAAGAATTATGGCTCCAACTAGAAAATTGTTATCAAAATGAAACACAAGAAGAAGATAAATCTAGTCAAAGTGAGGAACAAGACTCATATAAAGAGGATTACTATCAGAATGAATAACATAATAGAGAGAAAATGATTTCTAATCAGAATGAAATGTAGGATTTGATCTCAAACAACAATGAGGAAGACAACATCATCAAGGAATTGAGTCATACCTCAGTAATCACTAAAGAAAAATTACATAATATTAAGACTGATGTTACAGTTGCAATAGATGAGATTCACATGCAACCAATAAATTATATGCATATTAAATTTCATGTGAATGTTCTTGACCATCTTGAATACACAGTTATGTGCACTTTTGAAGTGTTGGAGAAACTTCAACAGTTAGATCAATCTAACCATAAAGAGCATGAACAAAATTTTTAGCTAGAAAACAAAGAAGAAGAGATCAAAAGATTGAAAACTGAAGTTACTAATCTAACAGAAGATATGGAAGAATTAAATGCACATGAAAGTAAAAGAAAAGAAGTACTAAAAGCATCAGAAGAATTATTTAACCGTCTAAACACTCAACTTGAGGAAATTAAAGAAAGTGAAGAAGACCTAAAGATCCAATTAGCAAGGAAAGAAAATTATTACCACATGTTGGAATTGGAAATCATCAATTTCAAAATGATAAATGAAAGTACTAATGCAAATCTAATGACTCAAATTGAAGAAGCTAAGAAAAAGGAAGAAGCCCAGAAGATCCAAATAACTAAAAAGGAAGAATCATGCCAAATGTTTAAATTAGAAGCCATCAACCTCAAAAGGATTCAACTAGAATATGAGGTAGAAATCAAAATATTGAAAACTAAAGTTTTTGATCTAACAAAATATATGGAAGAATTGAAGACATAAGATAAACCTATCAAATGCAAAGAAGTCTTGGATGAGATAGAAGAAATAATCATCAAGCTAGAGACTCAACTTGAACATGCTAAAGAAGTGGAAGAATCCTTGAAGATTCAATTGACTAAAAAGGAAGAATTATGTCAAATATTAAAGTTTGAAATAGACAATCTCAAAAAGATGAATGAAAAGACAAATAAGATTGTCAATTTCCATAATAGCTCAACTATCCCAGGTAATATTTGGAAGAGCCAAAGATCAACTAATGACAAAACTGGTCTTGGATATAATACGAAAGAAGACAATGACAAATGGAACAACATTTACAAACATGAGAGAGGATCATCCTTCTCAAAAATAAAAAGGTGCAATTACAAAGCAATTAGAAGTCACGAACTTTGTTAAGGAAGGAAGCTATAGAAGTAAAAAGGAAGAAGAAAATCAAATGACAAAATTCTTAAGCCAAAATAAAATCAAGAATGGAAACACCTTCAATGGCTATTGCTTTTCTTATCATAGCTTTGGCCATAAAGCAATGGAATGCAAGAAACTAGAGGAAGGATATACAAGAAAATCCAAAAACTCAATTAGATGTCGGAGATGTAATTTTGTTGGGCACACAGCAAAATTTGGTCAGACAATGAGATGTTACAACTGTGATAGGTTTGGGCACAAATCCCAAAGATGAAGAAGTTCAAAAATTCAATCCTTAAATAAGTCATTCAAGTCAGTGACAAAACCTAATAAAATTTCGAAGAAGAAAGAATATGACAAATCTCCAAAAACACAATTAGAAAGAGAAGATCCAAAAAGAAGAATATCTCATAAAAATATATGGGTAAGAAAATCTAAAGGAGAAAGCAAGAAAGATGACATAACACCAGAAAATGAAGAAATTAATAATAAGAACATGATGGGTGAAGGTCCTAATAAAGAATGTGAAATTCAATATGAAATAAATCAAGCCCAAGAAAAGGAAGTGCCTATAGAAGAATATGGGACAATATCAAGTTCTTATGATGTCATAATTTTTTATCCAAAGAAAGAAAATGCAAAAATAAGTTTAAATTGGTTTCTACAAAATCAAAGGATTATGCCAAGAGTTTTTTTTTTTAATTAACAGGGAAGAGACCTTTTCAGGAAGAGATACCCTTTTAGAAACAAATGGGGAGAGTAGTTAAAGGAAGAGAGAGCATATTGACAGGGGGAATAATTTAGTTATGGCAGGCAGAACATGATTTCAGGGGGATTTACCCAAGTTCATATTTTGGTCAACAACATGCAGACAGATAGAAGTTGATCATAAGGGGAGCAACCCTTTTCCATTGATGTCAAAGGGGGAGAGTAACATCATAGAGAAAAGCATCATCATAGGGGGAGTTTGTATGAAGTTAGAGTGTTTCCCTTAATGACAAAGCGGGAGATTCTTGGACATATTGTCATTGATGTCAACAACCGATGACCCACATGAAGCTCAAAATGGAAAGAACATTGCAAAAATGTGACCGAGATCAAAATCCCCACATGAAAAACCAGGACCATTGGATATGCAAGAGCCAGATCATGGGAATGGATTGATTGTGGAGCACAAAGGGAGAATTAAACTACATGTTATTTCCAATCCCACAATTAGTCTAGACCGTCAAATCTTATCATTTCAAAGATCGAAAATTGTGGTTGATCCACCAAAAATCACACAACTTCAATTGCAGAGTTTGGGAGACGGGCTAAACCACATGCAAGTTACGGTTCCACAATCCACACCGACTGTCAATGGTCACCCACCAATAGATCTAAGGTTGGAAATAGTTCCACTACCAACGAGCAGTTTCCATTGTGGAACCCGATGATAGTTTTAAACGTCATGCTAGTTGGGACCTCTTGACTATCTAGGATCATTGGATCGAGTAAAGTGGAAGGATAGGATAAGAAATTACCAAGGTCGAAGCTCGAGAGTCATGAACTCCCGTCAACCATTGTATTTTTAAAACCCCTCGACCGTTGATCTATTCAGAGCATGTCGAGGTAGAAGTGGTCAACTTCAGCGCTGACCACTTCAACAGAAAAGGGTTGAGAACAAGTAAGATTACTCGAAGACCGAAGTCTTGAAGTGGACATGAGTTGTCTGATCTAAGGAACACTTTGGGAAGTATCCCGACCATTGGATCAAGTTTAGTGGAAGGACAGGGTAAGCCACAAACTGTCTTGAAGTAGATGCAAGTTGTATGATCTAAGGAACACTTCGTGAAATATATTGACCGTTGGATCAAGGAAAGTAGAAGGATAGGATAAGCAAGGCAAAAGGAATGAGATCTCGAATACCTAAATTACCGATAGTCATTGGATTGAGTTAATCTTTTTTGGGTTAAATGAGGACCATCGGATCTGGAAAATGCATGATGGTTATTGGATCAGAATAATGGTCAACTTCGGCACTCACCACTTTGGCGAAAAAGGATTTAGAACATATGAGTTCACCCGAAGGCCAAAGTTCTGAAGTCACTCTTAGATGTTGATCTGAGATACATTTCGGGAGTTAGGAAAACCATTAGATCCAAGAGAAGAACATGTTCCACATGAGGATATCTACGTTGGCAAGGACACATGGAATAATCAGATGATGACAAGTGTCAAAGTGTAGTTGGCATTTCAGGTATGCATAAGTCATGAATCTAAGTGACATGTGCTAACCACTCAGTGAGTTCCATGTCAACAAGTGATGTTAGCAAGTTACATCACTCCAGGAGTTTGTACTTCAGGAGTTTTACCACCAACAAATACCTGAAGTCCCGAAGTTCTAAAATGAACGAGAACCATTCATCATGCAAATAAACTCCAACCGTCCGATCTACTTTGGCGAAATGAACTCTGGAAGATTAAAGGATTGTGAAGGAGAAATCACCTGAAGTGTCGAAGGCCAAAGTTAACACTAACCATTGATCTAATTCTGGAGCGTTATCGACTGTTGATCAAGTACAGTGGAAGGATAGAATACGCGTAAACCATGAAGTGATGATAACTGTTGATCTACTTCAGAGAGCATTTGTTAAGCCCTAATGTTGGC
>CBVK0100485106.1:0-18893 GCA_900067695.1 Picea abies
TATATATATATATATATATATATATATATATAATTATTTTGCATATTATTTATATATAGATCTGTGTAAAAAAAACAATTGTGTGCTTGGCTTGCAGGTTAGGTGGAGCTGGAGCTTGGAGCTCAAATTTATACCTAATTAAAGGGTTTCAGGGTCCCTTTCTACCAGGGTTGTTTCTTTCAATATATAATTACCCTATACAGTTTATTCAAGGTCTCAATATAACTATTTTAGGGTTTTTTTTTTTAATTTTAGGGTTGAAACAGTTCCATTCCTGAACTGTCCTTCATACATGCAGGTAGGTGGGTAGGCCCTGGTCCAAGTTTTTAAACCAGGGCTCTGATACCATGTGTAAGAACCTAATTTAACAAAGCCTAATAAAATTCGTAAATTTAAACAATTAAGATTATTTCGACGTATAAGCAATAAGCAATTTCATTATTCAACATATAAGCAGCAGAAATTTAAATTTATGAACAACATGCTAATAAATTACATAACCATCCACATAACACCACATAATCATGAAAATACATAAATAAAAATACCTCGGTCTGATGCTAAATTCCCGATCTCTGGTTGTCCTCTCTACTGCTCTGCCCAAAACCGAATCTTCCTCCCTGCCAGCTAGGAACAGAGCCTATCCGGCTCCCGAGCTCCAGGAATTCCGTGAGGATTCCTGGCCCCCGAGCCCAAAACTCCCAACAACCTAGTGCACCCCTGTAGCAGTCCTCCCAAACTCCAAAACTAGAAAAATATCCAACAGAAAATACAATCCTCTTCTCCAATAATGCTCCTCTCCCAAATTTTCATAATCATCTCTCGAAGGCCTCTGCCCAGTCATATCCTCCTCCCATTCACTGACTCTTACCCTCCTTTAATGTCACCCACCTTATCCCTTCATTTATTACCTTATCCCTCCACTCAATGCTTCATCCCCTTGCATACGTAAAGTTTTATAATAAATAAATAAAACTTATTAAGCTCTTAATTTATTACCCAAACCTTTAATGTGTTAATTAATTAATTAATCATTATTTAACTAAAATATATTAGGAAAGTTAATTATTTAATTAATTATACTTGATAAACCTTAAGCAATCATTTAACTAGGGTTGTTACAGGACATTTATCGGAAATCCGGCGAGAAATTATTAGATTCGTAAATTTGAGTGATTATTTCTGTATAATTCAAGTGCCCCAAGGATTTTTCAGCATGCTGAATCCATTTCTGCATTCAGAAATGAATTTTGAACAACAAAAAATAGTGATTCATGTATATTTATATCGTCGGATTCCGACAAAAAAAACCATTTCATAAAATAGCTAAACAACTCCATTCAAAATCTTTTGAAGCATCGTTAAATCATGAACAAAATCAAAAGTGAATCCATGGTTTTTCTTATAATCATGTTTGAAATATTAGTATAATATATTATTCATTAATGTTCTATATTAATTTTAATCAAATTTATTGATAATCGATTAAATCAATGTATCATTTTCATTTTAAAGAAAGTTATAAACATTTTTTTTGGGGGGATCTAATAACTAACCACTCTTTTAATTGATATCAAACTAATGTATCTTTTTTCCATTTAAGAGGATTTGGTAATCCAAATGAATAATTACTTAAAGCATAATATTATATTTACCTCATGAAATATTTTGTATTTTGTTATATAAAGAGATTGTTTTGTATTTTGTGATATAAATTGAAAGTTATGTGCATGCATTTCAAGGGATACCATCAAGGTTTTTAAACGTATAAATAAATATTTGTGTTGTTTATTTCCATTTTGATTATTGTTAATATAATATTAAAGATAAAATAAAAATAATTATAAAATATTATATTATGTTTATTTTGTTAGATTTATAATATTGTTTGATTATTGTTAATACAATATTAAAGAGAAAATAAAAATAATTATAATATATTATATCATGTTTATTTTGTTAGATTTATAATATTGTTTTAAGTGGTTAATATTAAGCATTATGTAATGAGTTAATTATTGGTTCAATGCATGGTGCATCATGTCCATTTAATAGTAAATAGTGTATATTGAATAGATAACATGCACCAGGTAGTGAGTCAAGCATTGGCTCATTGTCCGGTGCATTATGTCTATCTAATAGTGAATAGTGCATTTCCTCTTCAGTGTGTGGTGCACCCTATTCATTCGATAATGAATAGTGTATATCGAATAGAGAACATGCACCATGAAGTGATCCAATCATTGGCTCACTATTTGGTGCATCATGTCCATTCGATGGTGAATAGTGCATTGTCTCATTGTCAGGTGCATCATGTCCATTCGATAGTGAATAATGTGTATCGAATAGACAAGATGCACCAGACTATGAGCCAATCACTAGCTAACTGCATGATGCTTAGTGTTAGCCTACTCATGCCATTCATCTTTATCCTTTTTATGATGGGTTTCTTTTCAAAAGCACTTTTCCCATGACATTTTATATATATTTTTTTCTCGTCATTTAAATATTATGTTCAACATTATGTTCACTAACATATTTTGGAATAAAAAAAGAGACAAATTAAGTTGAGGGATATAATATGCTCTTATACGGTCACAATTTCCAACACTACAGTGACAATTTTTGTTCAAACAACAAAAGCATGACAATGCTCATTTAGAAAAACATCTTGCAATTGCAATTTTATACCAAAGATCCATAAACCTTACCTATTTGAGTTTGAAAACAAATTAGGGTGGTTACATGAGTGTCTGACAGTATTCTTGAATCTCAATATTTTCTTTCTAGCGTTCAGTTTTCAACCTGCGAGATTGTAGATGTAATGGAGATGAGTTTTTTCTAGCACGCCCAAAAATCCATTATGGGTGTAGTATGTGGATCTATGCAGTGGGAATCGGAATTTATAACCCCCTTCAGTGTACAAGCTATGGGATTACACCATCATGGGTCAAAATGAGAAGAGAACCTCTACACACTTGACCATATATTGCTTGGGAGGGGCCACTCACAAAAGAATAAGTGAAAAGTAGTGAGAGATATTAAACCTATTGGAATATCTCATAGCAATCAATCATAGTAAAACAGTTAGTTGTTTTATTTAACCCTCCCAATACCTACTGGATCGAATCGATGATCTGGGGTTCTTTCGATTATTGGCTTGCTAGTGTGCAATTGAATAAAGCCCATAAGTGAATTTAAGATCGAAGATCACATCATTGATTTGATGAACAAATGGTTAACTAGAGACTATCTAAATGCCCATAAGTGAAGTTAACATCAAAGATCACATCATTGATTTGATGAAAAAATGGTTAACTAGAGACAATCTGAATTTCAATTATAAGATCAAGTGAATTTGAGAAATACTCATTGTGGTAGAAGATAGATGTAAGTTCCAATTTGCATGATGGGCATGCATTGGGAATCACAAGATGGAGACATGGTTTTTCCAACACTTGGTACACCCAAAAACAAAACATGTGGTGATGTGGCATGCAATCCAAGTCATATATATATATATATATATATTACTTTGGAATAGAGCCCAGGGAAACCTACCGGGCACTTCCCCTCATTTCGAGGATGGTACCCAAGGGTAAACTAGATTTTTTAGAAGTATATTGTATGTATGTATATGTATATATATATATATATATATATAATGGGTAAATTTTCAACTTTATCGTCAACGGTTTTGTTAGCGATAATTCTTGTCATGGGCTTGAAAGCATTCGGGTCTACAAGTTGCATGAAGTGATCAAGCGTAGCACGGGAGAATCCCTGTTTTTTTCAAGTAGCAGGTCAAGCGAGCGGGTAAAATGTCGTCGGCAGCATCCAAGGTCTATTTTGCGAAGCAGATCAATGGTCGGTGGGTAATTGCAGTCAGCCGAGTCATGCCAAGTATAGCGCAGAAGTTTTTAAAGAGGTGAACGGTCAGAAGTCTCCGTGGAAAACCAACAAAGTAGCGAGGGCCGTTGATCGCAATCAGTAGATGCGTGGGTTCATTTCTTGAACTCGGGGTTCGTGAGTTCGGAGGGAGGACCATATCCTTTGGTTGCGTGAGATCGCGAGTCACGAGAATTGTGGAAAGGAAAAGAGTCATCGCCTCTCGGGATTTCACTAAGGGAGAGTGCCAAGGTTCGACACTCCAACTCGCGAGGTCGCGAGTTGCGAGAGGCGCCAGCACTTAAGCCTTAGCCGACAGTTACATGTGGAGGGCACCGGCAGTAAAAAGAGCTATACAGTATTGCCGAGAAGATTAGAGCCATCAATCAAAGAGGGACACGTGGTGCACGATTGGGTTCCATCGCCTCCTCACCCCTCGCAACTTTGAAGATTGAGGACCAGCCTCCTCCCAGCCACGAGACATGAAGTGCCGAAGGCATCTAGAAGCTAGGGCCCGCAACTTCACGAAGCATTTTCAGTCATCCATCCAGAGGGGACACTTGGCAGCAAATAGTGCCATCTCTGTGCTTCACCCATTGCGATTCCAAGGTGCAAAAAGCAACTCCGTTATGTTTCGATGCACAAGATGCCAGGTGAGTCCCAGACCTGGGCCCACGGAGGTGTCGAGTGAGATCAAGACCGTCAGATCTCAGAGGGACACATGGTGCCAGATTAAGCCTTCTCGGCATATCGCTCATCGTGACTTCAATCAGCAAGGACCAGCCTCTTCCCGTCCACGAAACGCGAAATGTCTAAAGCGCCTTTGAAGATAGGCATAGGGTCACAGCCCGTGGTCACTTGGGGGTAATAGAAAGAGCTGTGCAAATCGTCGAAGCACCGAGTTTAGCTACAGAAGGGATCACTGTGTTCTCCAAGTGCCAGCTCAACTTGGTCTCAATCCTAGTACCTGCTCAGAGTGAATGAAGAAGAGAGGTGGTGGTTGAAACCTCACTTCACTCATTAATTGCAGGGCATGGAGGGTTTGACCAGCAGTCTGCTCAGGAGAGTCCTGTGTACCCATTCTTCCAGAGAAACCATGCCCGAGTTCTCGACTAGCCGAAGGAAGACTGGACACGCTAGCTCGACACTTAATGGATCAGCTACTCCCCTTGCTAGAGCCACGCGCAGTTAAGATGGCATCTGTCATAGGCGCACAATCGTTCAGTCTGCATGCGCAGACTGTCAGAAGACATGTAGATGCAATGTTATTAATGCAGTATCTTGTTTTCGCTGATGTGTTTTGTTTGAGTATATGTAGGCGTTTTCGCCATTTTTGTAAGCATCGATTGTAGAGCAGAGCTCCATATTGTAATGTTTTGGAAGCTATCCTAGTTTTCAGTTTATGCATCTGTATATGAGATTTCTTGTTTTATGACAGATAGTTCTTCTTACTCCATATAATTTTCGTCTCATGCTAAGAGAGCTTGTGATCGAATGATTCATGCAAGCTATTGTAGTTATGTTATGATAAAAGATTTATCGTTGCATTATTGCATTCTCTTGCTTTGCGTTTGAATGTAAGATGATATTGCATTTGGACGTCCTCTCCCTCAGCCTGTTAGAAACCCGATGTTAATAACAGACCTCTACATTCCTCTTGTATAAGTCTTCCACCTATTCACCCTTTACTACAGCTCACTGTCTGAAGTTTATGCAAGACCTCACTTGCTCATGCATACCTCACCTATTTTCAGATCTGGAACGCTATTGTTTTGAGTTTCCTGCCATTTGATCACCCATCTATGAACAACCGTGACATAAAACTGATGGGCGTCGGGCTCTGCTCCTGTTAGCAATCCAGGAGTGACTTCCGTCGCCAACATTTCTGGTGCCATTGTCGGGGACGAAGTTGAAGATTTTCCCTGGGCAGAATGACATTAAGCCTCTGATTCTGAAGGTGCATTAGACATCAGAGCCCTTAAAGATTGCTACTGTGCACCTGGCGACTCCACTGTGGCGACTCCATTGTTTCCACATCACTGTTTCAGCTGTGACTACTGTTAGCACACCTGAAAGCCGACCCTAAGGAGCTTTCTCGAGAAGGTTTCAACAGCTTCTTTCTCAGCCTGAGAAGCTTCCTAGGGTAATGACAATGTTAAGATCTGGCCTTTGATGGTGAACAAGGACGAGACACACTTGAAGCTATGCATCTTTCACCTGGTGAATCCATGATTCAAGGATCGATTGGCGACTCCACTGAATCGATATGGAGAAAATTCTGGCTCAAAGGTTTGCTTTCTGTGAATTTTCTCAAATAGTTGGTTTTCCTAATGCACTTCCTTATAGAGACATCTGGGAAGATTTCCTCCCCAAATTTCATGCAAAGGATTGGGAGGTACCAGCTGAGCATTTACTGGACTTTCATGAGGCTATCCACCGACACCATATCACGCATGAGGATGTCCAGATTAAATTCTTCAGGTTTTCCTTGAAGGGAGTTGCTCTTGAATGGTGTTGGTCTCTTCCTGCTGCAAGCATCCACTCTTTAGCAGGTTTTCATACAGCTTTCAATTCATTTTTCAAAGACTACAATCCAGTTGTTCACTTGTTTGAAAGATGTTGTAAAGAGTTTTCTCCACTTCATGAAGCCTCTGTTGGCCCTGAAGACCATGTTCATGATGAATCCCTTGTTGTGGGGGAAAGCATCTACTGTGAAAAAATTGAGGTGTTGAATGACACGAGTGGTGCTAGCTCGAGGATGGAAGCATCTGACATCATATTGGATGCGTCTGTTCCTTTAGATGTTCATAAAGATCAACTCACCTCCTGTGTAGATTATGAGTTGGTAGAGCAAATGTGGTCCATGGTAGATGGCTCACCTAAATGTCGGGTTGAAGCAGATATTCCTAGAAACCCTGTTTATGAGGACGGTAAGGATAGAATACTGGGAGAGGGAGTTGCTCTGAGTGAACTAATGATATCTCTCATTGCCCAACATGCAAGGTTTAAATCTGAGGACAATGGAGAGGATTTTCCAGTCTCCAAGGTAGATGTTCTAGATGGCTCTCTTGAGGAGAATATTGAAGATTTCGTAAGAGACTTAACATCTATCCCCGATGAGCTTGCTATCTCAAAACAAAACAATGAAGTGGTAGTTGTGGAGGAGGACTGTTCTCTTTTTCTTCACGAGATTTCCCATGATGTATTTACATTTGGGATTGAAAAGGAGGATCTGGAGATCGTTCCTTTTTTGCAAGATCAAGAGGCTTGGTGCTCACCCAGCTTTAACAACTATTTAGTTGAGGAGCACCAAGGCCCCACATCACAGATTGATGACCTGGGTAGCAGCCAGCCTGTGTATGATAGCTATGAATCAGGTTCTGAGCTGGACACCCAGAACTTCCAAGAGAAGACTGCAGAGCCTTCTCCTTTGTTCACAAATGAAATACAATGCGAGGAAATCAGCCCCCCTGAGAAGCAAATTGAAAAGAAGAGCTTTCCCACAGGTTTTATCTATGATGATTATGACTCTGACCCTTGGGAGAGCCAAGAAGAGGCACCAGAAGAACCAGAGGAGCAGTTGAAGATGCAGTTTATAGACTGCGCAGAGCTAGTCAGCAAGCATCCACCACCCGAGATCAGTGACCCTATGACAGTTGTCCACTCACCTGTGCTTGTCAGAAATATTCATCCACATGAGAATAGCTACGTAGCAGAGGAGGTTGCCTGTCGCCAATTTTCCAAAATTTGTCACTCATTCTATGATCCTGTCGGCTAATACATGGAGTGGCATATCCTTTATGCCTTGGAGCTGCCTTATTCCATAACAACTTCACCCTGTGAGGAGAAGTTGAAGAGTGTAGCTGTTCCACTGTCACAGCTACACCATCTGGTGATGATCATTGACAGAAGGAAGGAGCTTCTGTCTAGGAAGCTGCGTGGATGGCTATGGTGGAAGTTTTCTTTCACCTAGCCCATGTAAAATATTTTATTAGCATTAGGACTGTATATAAATAAGCTCCTTTGAGCACGTAGCTTTATTTTGTTGCTTTTATTTTTTGGCTTGTATTTTCAGCAGAAGGTTGTTTCGAGCTTGACTCCATAGCCCAACAGAAAGGCGACTAGAACTGTAAAAGGAGTTCTTAGAGCATCACAGGGACGACTCTATCCCCCATGGAGCCTAATGTTAGCGATAATTCTTGTCATGGGCTTGAGAGCATTCGGGTCTGCAAGTTGCATGAAGTGATCAAGCGCAGCACGGGAGAATCCTTGTTTTTTTCAAGTAGCAGGTCAAGCGAGCGGGCAAAATGTCGTCAGCAGCATCCAAGGTCTATTTTGCGAAGCAGATCAATGGTCGGTGGGTAATTGAAGTCAGTCGAGTCACGCCAAGTATAGCGCAGAAGTTTTTAAAGAGGTGAATGGTCAGAAGTCTCTGTGGAAAACCCATGAAGTAGCGAGAGTCGTTGATCGCAATCAGTAGATGCATGGGTTCATTTCTTGAACTCGGGGTTCGTGATTTCGGAGGGCGGACCATATCCTTTGGTTGCACGAGATCGCGAGTCGCGAGAATTGTGGAAAGGAAAAGAGTCATCGCCTCTTGGGATTTCGCTAAGGGAGAGTGCCAAGGTTTGACACTCCAACTCGCGAGGTCGCGAGTTGCAAGAGGCACCAGCACTTAAGCCTTAGCCGACGGTTACGTGTGGAGGGCACCGGCAGTAAAAAGAGCTATACAGTATTGTCGAGAAGATCAGAGCCGTCCATCAAAGAGGGACGCGTGGTGCGCAATTGGGCTCTATCGCCTCCTCGCCCCTCGCAACTTTGAAGATCGAGGACCATCCTCCTCCCAACTGCAAGAAGCGAAGTACCAAAGGCATCTAGAAGTTGGGGCCCACAACTTCACGAAGCATTTTCATCCGTCCATCCAGAGGGGACACTTGGCAGCAAATAGTGCCATCTCTGTGCTTCACCCATCGCGATTCCAAGGTGCAAAAAGCAACTCCATTATGTTTCGATGCACGAGATGTTGGGTGAGTCCCGAACCTGGGCCCACTTAGGTGTCGGGTGAGCTCAAGACCGTCAGATCTCAGAGGGACATGTGGTGCCAGATTAAGCCTTCTCGGCATATCGCTCATCGGGACTTCAATCAGCAAGAACCAACCTCCTCCCATCCACGAAACATGAAATGTCGAAAGCGCCTTTGAAGATAGGCACAAGGTCACAGCCCGTGGTCACTTGGGGGTTATAGAAAGAGATATACAAATCACCGAAGCACCGGGTTTAGCTGCAGAAGGGATCACTGTGTTCTCCAAGTGCCAGCTCAACTTGGTCTCAATCCTAGTACCTGCTCGGAGTGAATGAAGAAGAGAGGGGGTGGTTGAAACCTCGCCTCACTCATTAATTGCAGGGCATGGAGGGTTTGACCAGCAGTCTGCTCAGGAGGGTCCTGTGTACCCATTCTTCCAGAGAAACCATGCTCGATTTCTCGACTAGCCGAAGGAAGACTGCACACACTAGCTCGGCACTTAATGGATCAGCTACTCCCCTTGCTGGAGCCACACACAGTTAAGATGGCGTCTGTCATAGGCGCACAATCGTCTAGTCTACATGCGCAGACTGTCAGAAGACATGTAGACACAATGTTATTAATGCAGTATCTCGTTTTCGCTGTTGTGTTTTGTTTGAGTATATGTAGGCATTTTCGCTATTTTTGTAAGCATCGATAGTAGAGCAGATCTCCATACTGTAATGTTTTGGCAGCTATCCTATTTTTTAGTTTATGCATCTGTATATGAGATTTCTTGTTTTATGATAGACAGTTCTTCTTACTCCATCTAATTTTCGTCTCATGCTAAGAGAGCTCAGGATCGAATGATTCGCACGAGCTATTGTAGTTATGTTATGATAAAATATTTATCGTTGCATTATTGCATTCTCTGGCTTTGCGTTTGAATGTAAGATGATATTGCATTTGGACGTCCTCTCCCTCAGCCTGTTAGAAACCCGATGTTAATAACAGACCTCTGTGTTCCTCTTGTATAAGTCTTCCACCTGTTCACCCTTTACTATAGCTCACTATCTGATGTTTACACAAGACCTCACTTGCTCATGCATACCTCGCCTATTTTCAGAGCTGGAACGCTATTGTTTTGAGTTTCCCACCATTCGATCACCCATCTATGAAAAACCGTGAAATAAAACTGATGGGCGTCAGGCTCTATTCCTGTTAGCAATCCAGGAGTGACTTCCGTCGCCAACAGGTTTTAAAAATTAAATGAACATTAGTATTGAATTGTAGATTTTAAAATCGCAAGTATTTGACAATTAAAAAAGGGAAAAAAGAGTATTTACCTGTCAATTTTAACCACTTGTTTGCATTTTCTCATTTGAATAAAGAGATAAATTCAAATGAAGGAACTATGATTATGTTGAGACAAATGATGACACCTAAAAAGAAAAAGCATAAAGCAAGATGTAGGTCTGTCCATCTACACGGAGTCCACTCAAATATCATTTTAATAATAGAACCTCCTTAACCTGCCCACCAGTGGTTAAATTTGACAGGTATCTACCCGTTTTCTCTCTTTTTAACCATCATATATTGGTAGTTTTAAAAATTTCACATCATCAGTGATGTCCACTTAATTCCTAAAACCGTCAAAATGATGGGCAAGTTGAAAATTTACCCATAACCATATATATGTGTGTGTGAGAGAGAGACATATTTACCATGTTTCCAAATACCTTTGCATATCTATGTGTGCAACTGTAAAAATATTTCCATAAATTTCAACTGCCAATTGTGTCAAAGAAACACAAAATTCCATAAATTTCAATCGTGGGTCAATAAAACAATTTTTTGAAAAGGTAAAAATATAAAATTTGAGGACAATTTTTATTAATAATTAAAATATGAAAAGTTTAAAATATAAGTACATGAAGTGTCTAGAATGCCCAAATGGTATCCACGGACCACAATAATTATTAAGGCTTGGGATAGCTACCATTGAGAGAGGAGAAAATATTGGAAATTCTACCCAACACATGAGTAGTGATTCTTGAGTGGATTCTTGAGTCATGAGCTCAATCAGTGTCTGAACTACTTTTTTTCTTTTCCCGCAGGTTGTAGCTATATTGGCATCATTGCATGCATCCTACTTAGTGTTTGGTCGATTGTTTGTGTATAGTGATTGGATCTATGCAGAATTGAGGCATAGAAAGAAGTTGGAACCTCTTATTTGGTGCTTTTCAAAATTGAAACTGTGTGCAAGCTGCTATATCAAGGTAATTTGTTAAGATTTTTTGTCTATGTTTTTAATGGTGTTGTATTTCATGTGAAACAATTTGATGATGTTATGTTAAATGCAATTTCATAATAATTTTATGTTGCATATGGGATGCCTTTGTATTTACAATAAAAATGAACAAAAACACATATGACACATAATATTTAAATGAAAGGAAAAAATAAAAATAAAATGTCACAGGAAGGAAAGTTTTAAGAAGAAGCCCATTATAAAAATTTACTTGATGGGTAACAGTGTTTGTCAAATTTATATCATGTTTCCCACTACAGTCTACCATTTATATATCTATATCATAAGTATCAACCTTGACTTCATTCATTCACTCACTAGGAATTTCAAATTTCTCGCCCAACAAATCCAAGTTAGTATCCTCGACTTAATCACCTTGCATCAATGAGATTCAGTTGTATGATCATTTTTTCCTTATAATCATTGTGCTTAGAGATTTTGAATAATAGTTATGCTTATTGTGTTTGGGTATAGTTTGTGTTTATTGTGATTTAGGGGTGAAGATGTATGCTCCACCAAGTTCCCAAGAGATGTCCTACTATGAACATATTCATAAGTGCCATAAGGAGAAATGTTGTTTGTATGTCTTGTTCGTAAATCATATCCCTTTGAGATTTTATTTTTCATATGATTTTGGTTATAGATCGAAGGTCATGTAGATTTGATGTGTTGCATGGAAAATTGACTATATTGCAACCTATTCACCATGTGCTACTGCTTTTTTTGTTACGAGACCTGTGAATGTTGCATGTGTATACTCTGTTGTTGCTTCCCTTGAGAGAGTAGGGAATGATGGGATCATATTCCCATATAGGAAATTCATTTCATGAAACAAAAACAGTTAGGATATCGACTCGAACGACATTAAATAAATTTGTACAGATGTTTTGTCCTATTTTGTTATTAATGTGATCTTTTGATCTAATATGAGGTTGTCGTTATAATTTTTTTTTGGGTATTATTAATAAATTTATGATCTCTATGTAGTTCCCTTGAAACCCATTGGAAAGGTCATTGAATTGGCTGTGATATTTTGTGCATGTATGAGTGTTAGATTTTATAGGATAGGGACACGTTTTGTTATTGCACAGAGTGAATTTTTTATACTGTGTTATGCATGTATGGTTTTTAGAATGGTTGTTATATTTTAAAGGATAGGCGGCTTTGTTATTGTAGAGAGAAGCAATGTATTTTAGGTGTTTAATCTGAAATTAAGCAATGTGTAAAACTTGAGTGGGTTCAATGGTTAAGAACATGTGTTTCCTCTTAAGAGGTCATAGGTTCAAATTTAGAGGGGCTAGGGTATGTACACCTCCATAGACTTTAAAAATGAAATTGTTGTTTGGATCTCAAAAAAAAGGGTGAGGAGAGAGTGAACCTAATAACTGACATACAATTTAGATTATATTTAAAATTAATTAGAACTCTTTGGGGGAAATTTCGTTGTCTTTCCCCTTTTACTATTTTAATTCTTAGTAGCAACTAGGCCCACGTACTGGTTGGAAATACTACACCAAATGAGAATAGGTCTAATTGGGACCTACCATTGAGCGTTCACCCTTACCTATTTGACATGCCATTTGGACCTGTCAACAGTCAGGTATTGTCCTTGTGTTCCCACATCATGATAAATTTTAATCTCACTATGTTCATTCATTAATAATTTTCCTTTCCAATACATCTCATTCAATCATGTTTAGTTGATGTCTCAAGACAACCTGTTACACCTTAGCAGGCATAATAAGCCCCCAACAGACATTTTTAACCCCTGTAGTTGGAATAATTAAGCCTCAAGGTGTTGAATGCACCCATGACATTGCTAGCGTGGATTCCATGGGGCAGTAGTGGGGTCACGATGGTGATGTCAGTGTGATATCATTGATAGTCTTGGTCGGATAAAGGTGATTTTCGTTGTAGTTGAGCATGTCGCAGAGAAGGTGGTTTTATTGCAAACCATCGAAGGGAAGTTAGAAGTATGATGATTAATGGACATAGTCAAAATTCCGACGAATGTCGAGGCACCAATAAAAAAATATAATGAAATTTTCATAATTAGTTAGTAATTTCTTACGATAAGGTCGATTTTATCTATACCATCGAAACTCCCTGTCAAACTTAAACACTATATGTAGTAGTGAAGCCTCCTACCATTAAGGAATGAATAAAGGCCTAGATGGAAGATTCCTCCCTCTCACCCCATGATCCAAATTCATTTATGCACATCCGAATGGGGATATGATAGCTTGGAAAAAAGAGGTTTCTAAAGGAAAAAAATGATTTTTGAGAGAAAAAAAAAAGTAGTGCAACTAATATATGATCCATGGAGAGTTAAAATAAGGTCTATTGGGTGAGGTTATACACCATTAGAGAGTATATAGACACCATTTCAAATCCAAAAAGTTTATTATGAGGCCCAATATCAGGGCTTTAGATGACTCTGTAGTTATATGTAGTAAACTTATATAATAAGCATGGACATTTATTGTAAAATGGTTTGTGCTTTCCTTTTCTAAATTGTGTGTTATAAGTCTCTATGAATTTATATGTTCTCTACGATAATTTAACTTATTTGAATTTGTATTTTATCCTAGGAATTTATCATATATCAATTTGCAGCATAAATTCCAGTTATAACCTCATAAATTGACTACATAAATTAACAATTTGTCCAAAATTAGATTAGGGATTAGGATAGTAAAATACATCTCCAAGAGTTTGCTTAAGTCCCTTGATGCTTGAGTTGTCGAATTTCCATTTTCAACTACCCAAAACTATATTTTTCCATACAACCAGCTAGGAATAGCCTCATCGGCTCCCTAGCTCCAAGAAAACCTTGGGTGGTTTCCTGACCCTTTGTTCCTAAAGTCGCGGAACCACAGCCCACTGATATATCCAAGAACCCTAGTCAAAACAAAATTTCATTCAAACTCCTGAGTCCAATTCCCACATAGTCTTCTTCACATGGTTTTTCTTGATTAATGGTTTGTCCTCCCTCCAACATACGTAACCCCTAAATTCAATAAAAACTCCCTATGTATCCTTTCCCTAGGTCCCCCTTTTAAGCTTCTGCTTCCACCATCTTACTCCTTCTCTCCAAGGTCCTAGGGATTCTAACTGAATATAATACTCATTCCCTCCTTGACATGCAATCTCTTAAGAAATAAGGAAATAAATTGGACAAGTTTCAAATCAATTCAATTGAACTTAAATTAATTTAACTGAAATCAATTCAATTGCATGCTAGAAGTAAATCATATAACATATGTCATTAACAACACAAAGTAATAATTTATAGTATTTACACATACGTAGGTCCACGTGTCCATAATTTTAAGTGCCAATGTTAAATAGTTTTTCATAGATAATACACAAAGAAAAAAAAATAGGTCATAAGTAAATTTAGTTGCCTAGGTCAAAATGTAGCGTTACATACACCAACCCTTTGAGAAAATTTGTACCAAATTTATGGTCAAAAAAATGTGGGACAATCTTGATGCATGGTCTCTATGTCATCCCAAGTAGCATATCTTGAGCTATACTCATCATGTGGGACCTTCAATTGATTAAAATATGTTGAGGATTTTAATACATCAATTATGGATACCCCTATTTAGTGGACCCCCATCGTGTCCAAACTCTAATTTTATTACCACTTGTGATTTAGTTAATGTTCAGACATGCTTCTCTTACATATTTCTTCTTCCTAAGTGTTAGCACTCCATAAATCCATTCGGCTGATAAACATGCGATGAAGGTAACTTTTTCAATCAACTTTGAGACTCGAAACTAGCCTTTTAGATCTGGAGAGGGCTTTCTCGAAAATGGTGTTGTCTCCACGCAGGATATGACTTTGAAAACTATGTCTAGATTTAACACCTATGATATAGTGGGTTCTAGTTATATTGGCGAGGGAAAGTAAGACTTGGGCTATGGGTTCAAACTAAGGAAAAGACGAGACAAATGACTCAGTGACTAGCCTCGAGAGGATAAGGCTAGGCAAGAAATAGCCTTCAGTGTAAAACCGTAATGTGTGGTGGGAGAAAATACAGGAAGTAACTCGGAGCACTGCTCCGGCCGAATTCAGAGTTAGCTTTAGAAGAAAACCTTTTGTCTAAGTGGCGCAAACAAGAGGTGTTGTGCAGCGAAACCGTAGGTTCAAAAATTCGTTCTGAAATAGACAGAAAAAGATATGAAATAAAGATAACAGGAAGCACATACGCAAAGAAAGAAGGCACAATACATCCGACTATTACAACTAGAATCTTTTCATCAAGTTATAGGACCTTTGCATTAAATTCCGGTCAAAACTCAGATTTCATACAATAGTTGTTGTCTACTAAACTTTCCAACCAACCTGACTTACATTGCAAGGATGAAACATATAAGAGAGGGCGTCGCTTGGGATACCCTACATTCTAACTACTAACCCTAAAACTAGGAAAACTGAGCAACATGCGCTGGAGACTCTTCGCATGGTGCTTTCGAAAATAGGCAATAATCAAGTCCATTCACTTGAGAATGTTTGCAGGTTTGCCATGAGAATCTGATTTTCGGTCAAGCTTTTATACAAAGAAATATGTGTCATTGTATCCCTTTGATCAGGTGTCCCAGCGAATAGGTGTATGTCAGGAGCTTGATGTCTGCTATAATGGCTCTGATTTCTGTTACGCGCTCATTTGCTGGAGGAGAGTGCCCAACAAGTGGCTGCTTGATTGTCATGGCCATTATGAAAAGGTATAGTGCTTTGGGGAAACGTGTCCTTCAAAACTACCAAGATTTGTCTTAGGCTTTTTGGATGTAGAAATGAACACCTGCTAAACTTTCTTTTCCTACGCGCTGGCGAGAGCCATGCGGGCCTCCTTCTCAGTCGCCTTGACTTCTCTGGGACGCTATGTATGCCTTTCTTCTGCCAGCATTTGTGCTTCTTCCAGTTGTACAATGGTGTCCTGCGCCTCTCTGAGATGCCTTTTTAACCATGCCACATTCCCTTCACAACCCTGCATTGTTGATGCTTCTGCAGTATTTGTCGCTAGTTGCCGCCTCAACTCCATGTATTCCTTATAGAGTTCATTGATAGCTAGCTTTTCCTGCTTCAGTTGCTGAGATGGCTCTTAATCATTTTCTCCTATGATATATGCTCTCCTTGTTTTGCTCCTGTTTTCACGGCTCAATCCTCCAGCAGGTTCTAGCCAGATGGCGCGCATGAGCAGTTCTCCAGCTACCGATCTAGCCCGTGGATCTTCTAAAAGTCATGCTTCCATGGTCTCATCTTTCTTCCTCGGCCTGCCCCTTCTCCGAGGCATTTGTTGTTGGGGAGAGAGGGATCCTACTATGTTCTCTTCCTGTTCGAATCCCTCCACTTCGGATTCTATGCGGTTTGATCTAGTCTTCCCTGTAGGTAAAAGAATACCTTCTTTCATGTCTTTGGGGATGCCCGCCGCAGGTGAGAATGACTCCCAATATTTTTGGGGCTCAGACCTTGTAGTTTTGTTTCTCCGTGCACCTTTCCTCACACTCTAAAAGGTCTCCATGGTGTGACAAATGTGTATTTTGTGCGCAGTATATCTAGCAAATGCACAAGGGGGAAAATTTGAACAAACTGGACTAGCAAGGGGAATTGCACATAGAGTTTCGAGCCTGGTTCTGTAACTAGAGGGATTGTCAAATGTCTGAGATTTATAATGAGTTCAACAAGAGATAAAATCATGCCGAAGGATAGTGAATTCATGGCGACAAGATGTTCCAAGTCAAGTTGTAGGTTTTTCATGGAAAATCCCCGCGTGTAGGATACAGGTGATAAGGTTTGTTAGGCATGTATGATACAAACGCCGCAATTTTTCATTTCCTCAGCTTTCATGATGAAATTATAATAACTATTGTACTTGTTGATGCAATTTTTGTTAACCACTTGACTCGACCTAGGCACGTAGAGACTGGTTTCTCAACGGGACTCAACTCTCTTGGAAAAGACATACCTGTACCACTTATACAAGTTTCGACTCTGACATCCCTTCCTGATTCCAAGGGCCAACCTGCCACTTGTTGACTTCGACCTCACGGTGCTACGTACCTGACTTCACATGTTTGGATGCATTGGTCACAACGTGACTTAAAAAACTGACTCTTAAATGGAATGAAAAATGGCGGTGCTAACACTAAGATCCACATATGATCCCCATATTTACAACATAGGTTTTTGGTTTGACTACAGTTATAACCTTAGCTCATTATTGGTTTTCTTGTTAAGTGATTCTTATATTTATATTTATATAAATTTAATTGAGCCATGCATATAATCTCACTTGGAATATATTGATAATTATAACCAATTACTATTAACTTTGATTATCACTTTATCTCAAGTGAGCCAACATATATGTCATCGCAAAAGTTTTCCATGCTTAGGAACATTGAATAAGATATTGTCAAATGATCATTATGTGGAGCAGTCATTTCAAGGTTTCTTTGGTAGTCACCTTTTTTTTAAGTCATAAAGATTAGATCTTGAAAAGGTAAATTTTGAGTTTATGATTATCTTCATCATAGTCAAGGTACACATGCTCTCTTCCTACAAGCATATTTCTACCATGCTTTAGTGACCACCCTCAATTCAAGACTAAGTTTTCTACTGGGATCCATTCCATGCTCTACAATTACTTGAATTTAGGGTCTTCTTTTCTCACAATTGAACTTCATATGTCTGAACTTTTATATCCTCTATATCTACATGATACTTATGACTCTAGCCTATATCCCTTTCCGGGTGCATCACCAACACCTTCCAAGTTCCTTCCTCTCACTAACAACCCATCATGTATTTATATATGGCATTTATCTATTATATTTTATTATATGCATTATTTATTTCCTTGACCCAACATACCTTATTACTATTTTTATTTTTATATTCTAACCATACTTATCATGTGTACTCCTACTTACTTGCCTCTCATTTATCCATCTTAATATTAAATACGAATGTATTGCTTACTTAATCATTCATATAGCATTGTTCTTATTACCTTATTTTTATATTATTATACATCATTTACATCCTTCTTTATTTATACCTTTATCACCTTTTAATTCTTGTATATTATACATTGTATTCATCAATCAATGTACTTATTTACTTACTTCATATGTTATTCTTTATTTCATAACCCTAATTATATAAATATTTGTCCTACTATTTCATTTTCTATAACCATTATTTATTATCTATTGCATGTTTTATTCCCTTTTCGACCTATACATTTCTTAGTTTCATATTACCATCATTATCACACCCCTTTTTATTTGCAACATATACATCCGCATTATATATTTATCCATATCAATCCTTAATTGTTTTTATACTTTCATTTTCTTCGCTTTTAATATATCATTGTTATCTTATATTGTTATATGTTCATTATCATCTATTTATATACTCTGTATTATCCTAGATATACCACCACTGCATTATCTTATATGTATTGAATTGCACACCATTTATTTTTCTAACACACATTATCCTTATTCATTACTATGGCATACATGGCATTCCTTTAAAATGTTATGTGAATTATTTATTATCCCCTAAACTCACTTCATAACTCCTCTAGATAACTTATTACCATATTACACAATCCAACATATATTATTCACTTTTTTTCTTTTTTATTACACTACCATACTACTATTGCATAT
>CBVK0100485107.1:0-18891 GCA_900067695.1 Picea abies
TTGGTACATACTTAGTACATGGTTGGATGCACTTTTTTATGGTACAGGTTTATTACAGGTTGTTTGGTATAGGTTCGTGCATGGTTGATGCACTTGTTTATGGTACAGGTTGATTACAGGTTGAGGTATAGGTTGATGCATGGTTCAGGTTTATTGGTACAAGTTTGCAGTGGTGTATCTCACAGTGATAGTGTGACAGTTATTCTATCATTCTACTTCTATTTTAGGGTGGTTGGATGGGGAAAGGACAGGTGGTTGTAGCCACCTTTTGATTGTAGCCAGAGAACATAGCGGTTGTAGCCTCCTTCTGGTTTTAGCCGAAGAATAGGGGAGTTGGAGCTTCCCTCAGGTTGTAGCCTGAAAAACAAGGGGGTCAGAGCCTCCTTCCAGTAGCATCTAGAAAACAAAGGAAGTTGGTGCTTCCAATAAATCTAATTCTTCAAGGCATATAAGAAAAATCATTCAGTGGTTTTCTCCCTCTTTGGGTTTCCACGTAAAACACTAGTGTACTGTGTATGTGTATGATTGTTCATTTGTTCATTGCTTATTTACTCTGTATTTATTGGATGATAATGCTACATTTATATAACACTTGGATTATATGGTTAAAAATGATTAAGTTGCTCTATTACTGATTCAACCCCCCTCTTAGTAATCCAAGCTAATTTCAAGATGCCATATATCATTATATGGCATATCCCACTATCATTTCACACACACACACACACACAAACAATAGAGGAGGATAGGAGAAGGTGAGAAAGAAAGTATGCTCACCCCACAACACAATCCACAAAAGAGGAGGAGAAGGTGAGCAAGCAAGTATACTTACAACACAACCAATCAAACATTGTATTATTGTAGGAGACATGAATCCCTTTCCCCCATTAGCATAAGGAACATTGTATGTTGGGACTCATACACTATCATAAACCAAAACTTACAATCAATATGAAATAACACACAAGAAGAAAGGACATTTATAATTGTCGCAATTACGAGTAAATGATCAAAATTAAAAATAAGCTTAAGAAAATTTTGAAAGCTCCATGGATAACAGTTGCAAGTCCTATTTCATAGTTCCCTATTAAATTTTTATATTCTCTAAAAATGGAGTTGTACATTCTAAACATGGGGTCAACCATGGAAGGGCACCCAAGGAGAAAGTCACGACTTAATGCTTAATTGAGAATTGCCACATCAACCATCATGAGGGCTTCGTGACAAAAGTGATTGTAACTCTACTTTTTCCCAATGAATTGTTTTTATCTCCTAAAGATTTAATGAAGATTATAGGTAGATTTTGTATAAGAGGAGGGAACAATCAACAATTGTTTTTCATTTGTCTCCAAAAACATGCCCTAAGTTCAAGATTGGGATAAAAATATGGTGATGGAGTTAGATTATATGTACAATTTACTTTCCCATCAAGGAAATGCTCCTTAAATAATTATCTAGTCCTACCAAACTAGGAAGCTTCTAAAAGGAGGATTGGGACCATATATAAGTTTATCCTCTCAAAGATAACATTATAGAGTGTGATATAGAGCATTTGAGTAAAATCCAAGAGCACCAAGAAGCACATTAGAAATGAAAGCCCAAGTAAGTGTAAGCACAACATATAGAGGCATGTGGAGGAGTTGGTGCATATGATGGTTGGTGCACGAGGACAGAAGGTGCATGCAGAGATGAATGCATGTGGTGCAAACATGTAGAGATATGCAGGCACATGCCAAGTTAAAGTGCATGGAGTGAAGAAGGGAAAATGAAGCAACATCTTGGGAAATTGAAGCAATGCATGTGGAGGCTAAAGCGATAATTGCATGATCATTATGGCGGTTATGATTCAAGCCAATAATAGGAGATTAATTGTTGCGAGAGTTGTATACATTGATGACACCAAGGAGATACACGTCCTTGAAGAAGTTAGTTAAGCATTAAGATAAATCTCATGATCATGAAATGATCAAATTGGTTGGTTAAAAATGTGATTGTTGTTTGGGTTTAGAGCAATTAGTTTGTGAGGAGGCCATTGAGCCAAGTGTTGAATTGTGACGCACAAGTGTATTTGTAAATACCATTGGGTTAATTAATGAGAATGAGTGGAATTCTTGTTGGATGGTTTCTTGCTTGATGTGTGTCTCTCTATTTCATCTCCTTCATTTGTTTGGATTCCCAAAAGAATTATATTGCATATCAAGTTTGGTTGTGTTTTGGGCCTGTCACATGTTGCCCTTAAATCATTTGGTACTAGAGAAAGGGATAGGTTTTAGAGGATGAGTTGAACATTTGGAGAAGTTCGTGCCATGATTGTTGTGATTCACGATTATAGAAATGATACCTAAAGGGGGAATATCAATCATTCGGAGCAATTAGTTTGTGAGGAGGCCATTGAGCCAAGTGTTGAATTGTGACGCACAAGTGTATTTGTAAATACCATTGGGTTAATTAATGAGAATGAGTGGAATTCTTGTTGGATGGTTTCTTGCTTGATGTGTGTCTCTCTATTTCATCTCCTTCATTTGTTTGGATTCCCAAAAGAATTATATTGCATATCAAGTTTGGTTGTGTTTTGGGCCTGTCACATGTTGCCCTTAAATCATTTGGTACTAGAGAAAGGGATAGGTTTTAGAGGATGAGTTGAACATTTGGAGAAGTTCTTGCCATGATTGTTGTGATTCACGATTATAGAAATGATACCTAAAGGGGGAATATCAATCATTGGTAATGAATTGTAGGAGCTAAGAAGAAGAATGGAAGGATTAGAGATAAGACAACCATGTGGTGAATTAGAAGGGAATGCTTTTGAACTAAAACTAGAAGAAGAAAGTGGGTGGGAAAATGATCTTGCAACCCAATTGATAAAAAAAATTCAAAAATAAAAAAGAAGCCAGAGTATCTTGTTGATCCATGAGGCTCCTCGGGTCTAGAAAATGCTCAAAAATGAAAGTTCTCGGAATCAGACGAAACCAATTCCATAGCGTCTGGATCGTCGCGCTGATTCCAACCATATATTTACTTCCTCAAACATACACCATATGCGGAAGTTATCACACTTTGATTGATTTCCCAAATAGGCAAAAAGTCAACGCTGACGTCAGCATGACATCATCATGTTGATGTGGTATCATGACACATGGAAGCTGACTGTACCAGTGACATGGCAGAGCAGTGGCATGTTGTCTGGGTAGGTGGTAGTCGTGGTCCAATCGGTGATTGACAAGTGTCACGTTGGTGGACGAGTTAAATGGTGCCACGTGGCCCAGTCATGGGCTGCCACTTGGCACCCCATCATTTGTTGGTTGTGATAAAAGTTTTGGACTTCTCCGGATTTGACCGCATGACCTCTAGTTAGGGGAAGCGCTTTGGGTGGGCCGAGTACCAACTCACCTGTGGTGTGCCTTGTTAAACCATGGCGCAAATAAGTATTTAATGTGTGCATATGATATGGGCGGAGGCGGAAGGGGGTTGGGGTCTAGCCCCAACCTGCGATCACATTGCTACCATTGCACCAAAGTCAAACACCTGGATGCTCCACTCCACGTATAAATTTACGGGCACGGGAGCCACGGTATAAGGGCTCAACCACTAGAGGGAACCAAGGGCGATGACCAGTGGCCAGGTCGATTGACGCGATCGGGCCCTCGGTCCTATTACATATGCCAATGTGACCAGAGCTAGCGGAGGAAAGGCTAGTGCACAACCCCTAGTTATTAATATTGACCTTTATTACATCTGAATACATTGATCTACCTATGTGTGGGTTAGGACCTTAACATCCTAGTAGAATTGCTACAATCCTTAAGCACAATTCAATTACTCATGAAAGTTACATTTAACAATATGTTGAGGACAAAGATTTTAAGGAAGTCTATTCAACTTTAAGTCATGATAAAAGAGCAGAAGAATTGAATGATCATATTAAAGAAAAACTTTTGTATCATTTTGGAAAATTATTTATTCCATAAAGTGAAAGATTCCATGTAATCAGGGAGGCACATACTTCTCTTATAGCAGGACATTTTGGTGTAGACAAAACAGTTGCTCAGTTACAAAGATTTTGTTATTGGCCTCGAATGCATGAAAATGTGTCTACGTATGTAAAAGGATGTACTATGTGTGAAATAAGGAAATCAAGTAACTGAAATCTAGGATTGTACACTCCACTTCCTATTCCTTCTAGACCATGGGAAAGTGTATCTATGGATTTTGTGGGGGGATTGCTTATGTCTAGAAAATGTCATGATTACTTGTATGTAGTTGTGGATAGGTTCAACAAGATGTGTGTTCTAATTCCTTGTAAAAATCAATTCATAACTGAACAAACAACTCAAATTTTCTTTGAAAATGTATGGGTTCATTTTGGGTTACCTACTTCTATTGTATTTGATCGAGACTATAGGTTCATGGGGAAACTTTGGTCAAGCTTGTGGGAACTTATGGACACCAGGCTAAAGAAGAGCACATCATTTCATCCACAGATGGATGAGTAGATAGAAGTGGTGAACTGAACAGTAGTGCATCTACTTCGGGAGTATTGCAACAAACATCCTAATCTTTGGGATGAACATTTGTGTTATGTCCAACATGCGTATAATAGAACCAAACATTATTCTACTCAGAGATCTCCATTTGAAACATGTTTGGGGTCCTTTCCAAATTATCCTTTGGATTTTGTCTTTGGGAAAGACATTGCAGCATAAGGACACAGTGATGTGGACAAGGCTACAAATTTCATTGAATGGATCCAGTTGATTCAATAGGCGGTACATGAGTAGTTGGAGAAAAGCTAAGACAAGTACAAGGCAAGGCATGATGTGCATCGAGTTGATCATCAGTTCAAAGCGGGAGATCATGTCTGGTTATACTTCAGCAAGGAAAGGATGCAAGGAGAAGGTAAAAATATAAAACCAATTCGTTATGGTCCTTTCAAAATTTTAGACAAGATTGGTACTAATGATTTTCTGTTATAATTGCCTCCATATATGCAAATTTATTCAGTTGTAAATATGGAAAACTTGAGATTGTATGAGCCTCCTATGATCGAGGATCAAGGAGAGAATGCTTATATTCCTACCATAAGATATTTTTCTCCTCAGTATATGAATTAGTTGCAAGAAGACACCATTTTGGACAAAAGAGTCTGTACTTCTCGCAGGGGTGATGTGGAGTATCTTTGAGTGGGATTGGAGGGAACAAATCCAAGTCAGGCCAAGTGGGTGGAGACCAGAAAAGTGAGGACAATATCCTCACTTATTTACCAATTGATACCATACTTTTGGTGGTCCAAAACCTTCCAAGTGGGGAGGAACGATCCAGGAGTCTCCTCAGGGATAGAAAATGCTCAAAATTGAAAGTTCTAAGAATAAGATGAAACCAATTCCATTGCGTATGTCTCGTCGTGATGATTCTGACCATATATTTACTTCCTCAAACAAACACCATATGTGAAAGTTATCGCACTCTAATCGATTTCCCAAACATGCAAAAAGTCAACAGTCAATAGGCAAAAAGTCAACATTGACGACATCATGACATTATGCTAATGTCATCATGTTCACATGGAATCGTGACACTTGGTAGATGACATGGTAGAGGATGGGTATGTTTACTATGTAGGTGTGGCAGACATGGACCATTCAACATTTGACAAGTGTCCCATTCACAGGAAAGTTAAACGGTTCCACGTGGCCCAGACATGGGCTTCCACGTGGCACCCCATCATTTGTTGGCAGATGTAAAAGGGATTGTTGGACTCTAGTAGAGTCGAACTCAAGACCTCTGGCAAGGGGAGATCTTTGGGTGGGTTTTTTACCAACCCACCACCGTGTGACTTGTTATACCAATGCCACATTAAAATATTTAAAGTGCATATGGTAATGGGCGGAGGCAGAAGGGGGTCGGGGTCTAGCCCCAACCCGTGATCATATTAACACCATACAACCACCAACCCACGGTCAAGTCACTCCATACCACCATATGACTTAGCTCAGTGTTAAGGATACAGGAGCGGAGGTATAGCCACCTAGACCATATGAATCGGGGGTGGTGACCAGAGGCCAGGTCGATCGGTGCACCATTCAAGATATGGTTCTTTCAATTGCGTCATGCGATCGGATCTAGCAGAGGTAAAAACTAGTGCACAACCCCTAGGGGGATATCACTTGGCCATATTAATGCATATGACCATGTAAAAGGTGTGCACACCCACGAAAGAGGGGATAAGTTTGATTTATGGTTACAAAATGGTTATTTTACTATAGTTTTGGCCCAGATTGGGCGTTTTTGGAGATTTCTTGCCTATTTGGAGGGCGATTTGATCCCAAAAAGAGGCCAAATATTTGTGAGAAGTTGGGCTTCTCTAACTGAGCCTAAAAACTATATAAACCAAGCTTGTTGAGCTTGAGAGGGTACTTGGTATGCAGGGAATGTAAAGAGGAGTTTGAGTTTATGACCCATTTCTCATGTTTTGAGGGGCATTTAGTCATGTTTTGAGAGGAGATTGTTGAGGCATTTTTGCATCTGCACAAAGAGGTCTTGTACAATAGATCAGAAGCATGTTTGTAACAACAAGGAGCCATTTTAAAGAGAACTTGAGCATTTAAAGATCAATAAAGAGGTCCTCCTCTTGGAAGCGGGCCCAAAGACGTAGCCACACATTGGTGAACTCCATTAAGAAGTTCTTGTTGTCTATTTCTCTTTCTTATTGTTGTTATCTTCTCTTATTTTCAGCATGGTCTATGATGGCTGAACTCTTTTATCATTCATGAGCATCAAGTTAATGTCAATTTGTTATTAACTCCTTTCATTTTTGGATCACCCATCCCTAGTTATAATGGAAGCTTGAATATAAGCCTAGGTAGATTTGATTAGTGAGATGAAGCATTACTTTGAGTTTGATAAGGTAGAAGACCATTGCATAACAAAGTCTTCAAGTAAAAATGTTGAAAGGACATGCAACTTTATGTTGGGATTTTGAGAAGCAAGAGAGAGCCTTAAAGAGAAAAGAGAAGATACACATGAGTTGGAGCAAGAAGGTCACAAAGATGTGAGAGAAGTTATCATCCTTTGATTACAAACACACCATGTTCAAACAGATGTAAACTATTTGGAAGAAGAAGAGTGTGAAAGAGTACATCAAGAAATTTACATATTGTTAATATGTGGACATCGAGAGAAAGAATATCAATAACTCTAGAAGTATGTAAATGAGCTAAAGTTTTGTTACAATAAAAGGTGTGCTCATTTTCACGATAGACAATATAGAAATATTGTCACCCAACCATAGGCACAAAGGCCACCCCCAAGCACCTTAACCTTGTCAGACAGAGTAATTTTGGAAGCTACCCTAGAACCAATATTCAACCAAAGTAGAGTACCTCTCTCTCAAGGCTAGCATAGCAAGCAGAAAGTCCAAACCATAACCAGGAAGAAAGTCCAACCATAACCAAAGACCAAGTCACCATTGCAACAACTACAACTCTCCTCCAGTCATGCACACCACTTGTCCTTATGCAGTTGTGAGAGTGAGTGTGAAAAATGAGCTCTAGAGCCCTCTTATTTATAGTCCTCCAAGTGACGTAACTGGGCCAACTTCTACTTCTTGAGGATAATAATTTAATATAAATTATTATCTTGAGCGAACTTGTCTTCTAAGGTTCTTTCCTAACCTTCTAGGGTTTCACTTGCTTCCCAAAATATTCTATACTCATCAAAGGTTACATGTAGAGGTTAATACCTCCCGCGGCTACCATAATATCAACACTCCATCCTATCTAGGGAGGTATTAAAGACAATGGTCTTGAGCACAAACAGACCATTCAACCGATAGCCTCATCATAGCCAAATAGGCTATCTCATGATCAAATCATGAGCACCATTGTCACTATCTAACTAGATAGTCTCCATGGAAATCAAAACAATGCCATAATATAATGCAACTGTATCTATTCATAGTATTATACAACTACTATCCAGTGGTACACAACCACTCCTAGTAGCACATTGCTGCTAACCAGTGACACACAATCACTACCAATGGATCACATCCACTACAGTAACATACAACTACTGTCTAGAGACATGCAGTCTCCACAACAATCATATCATCTGATATCAACCTGCATCAACAATGTCATGATACAAGCTGAGTCATCTGGGCCATTCTTCCACCATCATCTGTGAGATTTGGAAGAGCATCTTCCCTTAGAAGGTTAAACATTAGCCATGGGCTATCTGGACTATTCTTCCCAAACATAGAAGAATAATTGTCCTTGATTTTTGAACCTGGACCATTCAACCTAATTGGGCCATTCTTCCGTCACGATTCACAGTGAAACCTGGAGAGAATGAGTCTTCCCTAGGGAATGAATGTCCTTGATTGTTGAACCTAAACCATTCAACCTAACTGGGCCATTCTTTCGGCACTAATCATAGTGCAACCTAGAGAGAATGAGTATTCCCTAGTGAATGACTACCTGAACCATTTCCTACGGAAATGATTGTCTTGCACCGACCTCCTATATCGGACCATTCTTTGAAACTGCTCACAACTATGAACTTTGAAAGAATGAATGCCCGGAGAGGCAGACCATTCTGCTTGACCACTTGATATAGATTTATGCGCGAAATGAAATGAATAACTTCTATTGAATAAATAAAATAGGCTGAAACTGTAAAACTACATAACTGAAAACAACTTGCTCGAATGGTGGTAGTTATCTATGATAAGAGATGTGGCTGCTACACGCATATGTCTAATTAGAATGATTACAACGAGGCTCCAGAGGCCTTTTTAACATTACTCATGAATTCCAAAACCCTATACATCCAAAAACCTAACCCTAGGAGACGAAATGCCAAAAGTTATGTGGGCCAGATGTGTAAGTCAATTCTGATCCATGACAAAATTTTCTTTAAGGGTGTGGAGAATGGCCACTCAAACAATAGGATTGTTGTCAACCTCCTAAACATTGGAGGCACCTCACATGAATGAGAGAACTGATGGTGGAGTTTTCCCATAGACTAATTCAAAATGAGTCATGTGAGTAGCAGTATGGTAAGATGTGTTGTACCACCATTTAGCTAGGGAAAACCACTAATCCAATTGATTTTGTTTGTCATATGCAAAAAACCACAAATATGTTTCCAAACACTTGTTGACAAATTAAATTTGACCATCATTTTAGGGATGATAGGCAATTCTAAGATGCAATTGGGTTCCCCAGATCCTGAACAATTCTTGCCAATTTTTTTTGTAGAAAGTTAGATGTCAATCAAAGAAAATAGAATGAACCATGCCATGCATTTTGAATATATTATCCATAAAAATTTGAACCCTTGTGGATGTGGTGAATGGGTGTTGAAGAGAATATAAATGAGCATATTTGGAAACACAACCTATTATCACCATGACCACTGACTTACTACCTTATTTAGGTAGGCCAACAATGAAATCCATATAAATATCCCTCCAAATAGTGGGGAGAATCAAAAGTGGTTGGATTGTGCTTGGTGCTTTGACTATTTATCCCTTATTTCATTGAGGGGTATCACATTCAACCACAAAGGTACATAAGTCCTATTTCATACCCTCCTATAAAAAAGAATATTTGACATGTTCATAGGTTTTGGTCAACCCTAAATACCCAGCTATGGGTGAAGCATGAAGCTCATAAATCACTGTGTATTTAAGTTGTGACTATTTTCTTAAATAGAGACTTCCCTTGCAGCAAAGCTCTTCATTGTGCCAAGAGTACCCTGGATAGGCATGAGAATGGTGTTGCAATTATTGGATCAGGAGAGAAAGTTTTGGGTCTTGCAGCCATTCTCGGTGAACATTCTGGAGCCAATATAATACAATGAAGGAGATGGAAAAGAGGGATCCTTCTTCTTCATACTTCCTGGAAAGAGAGTCAAAAACCACATTTTATTTTCCCTTCTTGTAAATGATATCATAATCATATTCAAACATGTTGGTCACCCATATTTGGATGAAATTAATTGTTCGAAAAATTACTTGAGACTTTGATGATTATTTTTAATTTGGAAGTGTTGTCCCAATAGATAAGGACGCCAGAGATCCACTACATGTAGCATAACCAACATTTCCTTTTCATATATTGATTGGCCCAAATGTCTTCTTGAAATGTTTTTTCTAGTGAAAACCAAAGGTCTACTATATCGCTTGAGGACTTCCCCAATTCCTTTCCCTAAATAATTACATTCCAGGACAAAATTCTTGGTGAAGTCAGAAAGTGCCAGGACAAGAGTCATACACATAGCTTGTTTCAAGTTGTGGAAGGATTGATCAATGACTAGATTCCCAGTGAAAGAATTCTTCTTAAGGAGAGTAGTAAGAGGTGTTGCAATGTTTCCATAATTCTGAACAAACTTGTGATAACAACTCATTAAACCTAGAAAATCACACAAGCTCTAAATAGTTTTAGGGTGAGACCAATCCTTAATAGCTTCAATTTTCTTAGGATATGTTATTGCACAATTTGTAGTTTGGGAAAATCCCAACAAAAACAACAAGTGTGTGACACAACTGGGAACATCTATCACTGTCACCTCAATAGATGTCCCCCTCGTTTTAGTAAAGGACAATTCCATCATAAGGGAGGCTTCTTGAGTGACCCTAAGGGAATTTTAAGGGGAGAAGTAAGGATCTTGAAGAACACCTCTATAGTTCAAGGTCTAATATGATCTTGAGGCTTGATGAGAGGGTATTTGGAGTTGGTAAATGGTTTCCAAGGTTGTGTACCTCCAAAACAATGTTAGACGAACCAAAACAAGACGATATATCATGATATAATCCCCAAGACAAGTGGGAGATCAACAAAAAACCATTGTCCCAAAATTGCAACAATAAAGAAATATATATTAGAAATGACAATAGTTATAAAATTTTCAAACTAAATCATCTAATAAACATATGGTATTGGATGAATTAGCATGCACTTAGATATAGTATTCCAATACTTAAAACAATGAATTAGATGAAAAATGAGGGCTTTATAGTATTCCAATACTTAAAACAATGAATTAGATGAAAAATGAGGGCTTTAAGAAAGTATTATCAACATAGAATTGTAACATCCCTATGTTTGTAGAAAAAAATTTCTACAACAACAACTTTTATCCAACAAAATCATCAAGTAAGTTACCCAATCAATATCCCTTGACAAGTAGATCAATTTTCACTACTTACATGAAAATTCCAATGGTCAAATGTGAAAGAAACTTGTTGCGAAATAGAGTTTTAATGTAGCCCTAATGGTTGTAGCTTAATTTCTATTACAACATATCAATCACTTGGTTGATTATGATTCCCGTAGCATGGAAGAGAGACAATATCATGTAGAATCAAACTCTATTGTTATAATTTTCAAACCACTAAATTTCATGTTTATCAATGGAAGATTTTACAATCTCCAATGGAACTAAAGCCTTGTCTATTGGGTTATGGATTCTGTTTCTTGGTCACAACCAAGTTAAACTAGGGTTTTATTATATTCTAGGGATGTAAAACATCTTACTCCCTATGGAATATAAATGTTAGGAAGGTTCTTCTAGAAGGGTGTAAATCCTCTTACTCGTAAAAATACTTAGGCCCTTTCAATGAAAATAGTAGAAAATTCTTTGATGGACGATGCATGCTCTTACACTCCTCCTAGGTTTAACAAAAATCAAGAAGAAGCACACAAAATTTCATAAATTCCTTATGCAATCCAAAGTATAGCATGCAAAATCCTTACTTATCAAAGAAATTCCAACGATTTTCCAAGAAGAAGCATCCAATAGAAGTTGTTAGCCTATTTTCCACTAATAAACAAGTATTTCATCCATTGTGCACAAGAAAAGAAGAGGTCATAATTTCAGTCCAAGAGAGTTATTTCTCAAGTGACATGTTATGAAAATTAAAAAGAGACGATCCTCTATTTATATGAGGCCATCCAAACCAATTTTTCCATACAAAATTGTCAACAACAAATTAAAAGAGGGATGCACCCCTTATTTTCTTTTACAACTTGCAAATATAAAAATTTCATAAAGTAAAACCCTAAAAGGGTGACATCATGCCCTAAAAGGGTGACATGGGGCCCAAAAGTGAGATGTTGAGCCTCAGAATGTAGATCATTGGGATTTTAAAGGCCATGTGTCAATATCTCATGTGCCAGAGCTTCATGCCATGCATTGCCTTCCTTCAAACCACACCACATCACCTCTGGAACCATCAAGCCCACCAAAACCTAGTCTCCAAATTATGTTAAGGGATTAGAAAGCGATATCCTAGGCCTCCAAAGGCTAATGTCTAGGTGCAAAGGGATATGCATGGGGTTGTTGACATATCAAGGGCTAATATTGTCTCATATATGGGTTCCTTTATGGAGGATGTGATGCATCCTTCATTTGCAATGCAAAATTTTCCAAGCCCTTTTATTTTTCATTAATTTATTGTGGTCTGATCGTTAAGTGTTATGCGCAATGGAAATTAAAGAGAACCAGAATGCCACTTGATGTTAGGAGCACATTGAGTTCCATATGAACTGGAAATTAAAATACACCACAAATCCATTCCCCCATTAAGATGGATATTAAATCTATTTTCTTTTTTAAAAGGTCCTTCATTTTTATGGAGAAGAGCTTCATTACTCTCAAGACCTTAGGGTGAGCATCTATAAGGATAATTTATGGATTTTAACTTTTTCTAACTACAACACCTCTGGGCATTTAGCCCCTTCTTCCCATGAAATGAGGTACGCGCCCTTCTTGGGGTCAATGAGCCAAAAAACCCAAGGAATAATGAAATCAAAGGGAAGAGGTGTGGAAAGTGGTAAAAAATGCCCAGGAATGGTACAATGAGGCAAAAGGTATAATTTCCAAGAAAATGTTTTCATAATCAAGAAAGGACCCTTTGCAACATGTTCAAATGCTTCAATTATTAAAGTGACACTTACCGTGAGACCAGACTTGTTACTTCATGAAGCAAGACTTGTTTTCCTTATTGGTCCAAGTTGGTGTGGTGGATGCTTCTACGCTTATGTCGAAGAATGGTGATGTGTGTAGAGAGGAGGGGATATGTGTTCTCAATGTGGGCTTAGTTGGTCATATGTCTCTCAACACTCCATGTATTCTACATGCACGCCTTGAGACTTGATCTCCTTAGTTACCCCTATCCTAGGGGGTAACATGATCCACTCGTACACCATCCTTACCGACAATATGACCTCGGTACTCTACTTTCGAGGCTCCAAAGGAAAATTTAGACTGTTTGAGGAAAATTTTGTGCTGAGAGAGTAGATGGAGAACTTGATCCACATAGGTGAGATGGGTTTTCCAAGTTTTACTATAGGTGATAATATCATTAAAGAAAAAATGATGGAGCAAAGGATGAAAGACATGATTCATGAGACTTTGGAAAGTAAAGGGAGAATTACAAAGGATAAAGGGCATTCCCAAGAACTCATAGTGATCCTCATGAGTTATAAATGCAGTCTTGGAAATGACTTCCTCTTTCATACATATTTTGTGGTAGCCAGAACGAAGATCAAGTTTAGTAAAGTATTGAGCACCACTTAATTCATCTCTAGGTCATCAATGACATGAATGGGAAATTTTTCTTTGATGGAGAGTTTGTTGAGGGAGTGAAATTTTGGAGACATGCACCAAGTTCCTTATTTCTTAAGTACCATAACCACAAGAGAAGAATACAGGTTTGTACTAGGATGGATAACATCCACTTCGAGAAATTCCTGAACAATTTTCTCAATTTCATTATTCTAGGAAAAGGGATGATGATAAGGGTGAACATTGGGAGGAAGGATTCCTGGGGCTAGAGGAATGGAATGATCATGAACATCATGGGAAGGGGGAAGTCCATGGGGAGTGGTAAAAATGGTTTGGTGTTGGGAGAGGATAGATTGGAGGTTAGGATGCACAGAGGGTGTCTCAACTACTTGAATGGAGTTGGGAAATAATTCATGAATGACATTTTCTGAGGATATTTTCCATTCAATGGGAACTGATGATATTAGGGGAGCCTAATTTGATTTCTTGGAACTTATACTATTGTCCCTCTTGTTGGAATTGCATGGTCAATTCCTTAAAATCCATGAGGATGGGGCCCATAGTGCCTAACCATTCATCACTGAGCACAATGTCACAACCACCCATGTCTATAGAAAACATATGATATTTGAGGTGGTACTAACCAATTTGTAGGAACACATTTTCACAACTCCCACCACATTTCATGGAATATCCATTTGAAATCATGATTTGAAAATTGTCGACGACAAGGATATAAAAATTAATTTCATAGGGAATGAAACGATGAATAAAATTATGGGTTCCACCACTGTCAACAAGGATTATGACTTTATTATTCTTAATGAATTCAATGAGCTCTAGGGTTTGGGGATCAGAGAAGTGAGTGAGGGAACATAGTGAAATCAGTCGTTCAAGTTTTGGTAGATCAGTGGGCGGAGTAGTATCATTTGTTGGGGATAGTTCTTCGGTAGGGGAAGCTTCAACCTCCTCATCAACAACATCCTCAGAAATGACCATAAAAATCTTTTTTTCCTTACATTTTTTCTTGTGAAACTATTTGTGATCACAATTATAGCAAATACCCTTGAGTTGGAGATTAGGCATTTCTACCTGCGTTAATTTTTGGATCTTGAGAGGGGTGGTTCTTGGGCCCATGATTTGTACCTTTTTCCATCCATTTAGCTTTTTTTAGAGATACTTTAAGTCATATTTTACCCTCTTTTGACAATATCTTTCCTATTACTTCATGTTTTAACCCAAGGTACAACCTTTTTATGAATTGCATTATTTAAGTGGCAATATAGACAAGTAGTTCCCTGCTTCATTTTGGGTTACTAATGAGATGGCTTGAAAGAATATACTTGCAGGTTGAGAATAGCTCATGTTTATTCAAGGATATGATGCTATTATTCCTTCACAAGCTCAGATGTTGTCTCTTTTTGATATGTTGTTACTTCTATATGTTGTCACTCCTTAAGCTATAATGTTACCACCTCCACGATCCCATTGATATGAGAGCAATTAGTATTTGAATGATGATCAAGTATAGGAGATAAAAATTCCAATGTGGCAAGGAAGATTCATCAGAAGAAAGGAGAGTATTAGTTATTTCACCTACTCGTGGTTGTGATAATGTAAGTATAGAATGCTCAATTTTTTACATCAGTTGTAACAACATGAACATGAAATAGATCTTGTGCTATGTATTGAACATATCATATATTCTATTTGTAAATATTGTTACCTAGAAATGAATAAATAATAGGATCCCTCTCAGGTTGAATAGGTTGGATAAGGAGAGAACAAAAGGTGTAGAAGAAGTCTATCTAACTTATTGTATCATTCCTTTCTATAATATGAGTATACTGGTTCATGTGATATGAATATTAATTTGTGAGTTGTTTCAGCATCCCTGATTTATGAAGGAAGGGCCCCCTTAGCTAATTAGAAGTTGAAATCTCTTTTTTTTAAGTAGATTTATCATAGCTTGTTTTCATAATTTTAAGTGTTGCAATTATTACTAGTCTGTGTGGATTGTTACTTGTTCATGTTAGTTGTTAATTACATGAGATGTTACTTGTAGAGCTTGGTTGATTGTTAGGAGGAATTGAGAATCTTTGTTATTGTTGCTACTTCTATCAGTTAGAGTTTCATTGTGGTTTTTGAATCATTTGGATTTCTCTTTAATAGATAATATTCCTTCTTAATATTATAGCAAGTGAATTCTCCTTAAAATTATCAAGAGCTTGTGATTGATCAGAAGTACTATTGAATTGCTCCAAGCAATTGCGATGTTCCTTCCAGCAAGAGTTGTGTGGATTCAAAGTGACTTCCTTTTTAGTGAGTGTTGCATGAATCAAATGTGGTCTTCCTTTCTGACTTCCTTTTTAGTGAGTGTTGCATGAATCAAATGTGGTCTTCCTTTCAGTAAATAATTGTTTGGATTGACTGTGGTTTCCTTTCTTCATGACTCTTCATAAGGATTTCTACAGGACAATTTAGAAGTGTGTTTCCTTTTGAGAAAGAGTGGATTGATTGAGTTTTCATTCATTAACTACATGATCATTTAGAGTCACCAACACTAATGAGGAAATTTTATCTTGCATAGACTTTGCACATATCCTTGAAATAAAATACGACCCCAATTTTGATAATTAATGTGAGTGTTATTTAGTTTTCCTAGAAAGAAATTTAAAAAGATCCAACATTTTGGCATCATTGTCGGGGAGGTTATAAGGGTGAAAAAGTACAATTTAGTGTTGTTCTAGTTACATTATATCTAATGTTATTGACGCCTGAGAAGTAAAGAAAGAAGGTAAGAACCTACGCATCTATCACAAACCCCTGGGGTTATCCGTGGTAGACTCCTATCTCACATGAACTAGAGAATATAGGCTACATGGGTGAAAACACATATAGAATTCATGAATAGAGGTAGAGGAAAACCCCCAAAAAATGACAATCATGTAGGTAAAGGAGGTCGAGGACAAAAGGATCAAGGGAGAAAAACATATATACGTGAGATTATTTCAAAGGCAGAATCAACATCTCGTAATCTTGTCAAAGTGGCGTCCCATGTAGGAACCAACTGTCAAACTAATCCAAAAACGTAATTCTAATGAAACAGTAGAAGCTGAGCTAAGAAATGAATCAGGGCTGCAAGGAGAACCTTTTGTAGTAGAAGAACCCGAGTTTAAAAATCAAGAAGAAGGATAAGGGGAAACAAGGGAGACTATATCGGATTATCAATACCCGATACGTGGAGCAGCCCATGAAACTCCTATTCTAGATCAAGAAAGTGCTACTAAAAATTATGTACCATAGACAAATGAATTTGTTTCACCTCAACAAGTGCCTCCATAATTTGTAATCCCAAAGGAATATTGGAGGATGTCAAAAAACATGGTTGATACAACCTCTATGATTGAATTTCCTATTGATGATACCCATGGAGGCACACCTATAAATCCAATATATTTATCATCCTTCCCTATTTTCCATGGGATTACCATTGAATATCCAGATGCCTTCATGTTTGAATTTGATTTGTTATGTTAGAGCTATGACTATACCACAAATTTGCAGAAGATAAAACTATTCCTTGCCATTTTGAAAGGAGCATCCTTGATATGGTTTATGGGTCTTGATGGTGGTACTATAACCTCTTGGGATGACATGAAGAAAACCTTCTATTTTAATCTAGGGAAAAGTAGGGGAGTGTTACCAATAGTTCAATACATAAGCAAGCATAGATTCACATATCCATACATATATACAAAGACATACACAAAGTAGTGGAAGCCCAAAGAACAACCTTTATATTCAACGAGACTTCGTTCTATCATACATGTTGGTTCACAACAATGATATATTAATTTGTTTTCTGTTGATATAATATTTGGAAGTCGGGGCAGGTCCATGAGATCCTTTATGTGAGTGAGCATTGAATTGAATTCATTTCTTTTTGGCTCGAAAATTAGTGTGTCACATAGATTTCCATGCTCGTTGGTTCTATACCATAATATTGTAGACTTCTCGTCGATCTAAAGTCTCCATCGAAGGAAATTTATAATCCATGTGTTGGTTTCTTGAATGGGTGAAGAGCGTATCACTCGTCTTAAATCTTCATAATCCACGCTTTCAGCTTGGTTTTCCAGTTGATGGGTACCCATGCTAACCTCTATCAACTCTTCTTCGTTAGTTTTGTTGGGTATTTCCGCAACTATTGTTATTTCCAGGTTGGGTTAATTTCCTTCAGACTCAAACTACTCACACGCTCTATCAAGATGGTCTCCTCCAACCATTTTTATATTCAATTTCCAGCTGGTCCATAGGTTGCAAATATCCTCTCTTTTCTTTTATCTCTTGTCTCACTCCAATTTTTGGATGTCTGACACTTGTTTGTGAATTTTCTTCCCCTTTGAAGACATTTATGCTTCAATTGAATGAACGTTGGTATGCTCTTTTATTATGGCATCTCACGGATTAGCCGACCCATGAACGTCTCCCCGACTTACTCAGAGTCAATGATGAATGCCATGTTTATTTGCTTAAGAAGTATTCCCATGCTTGTTTTTTTATCTTTTCACCTTGTGTCTAGAAATTGAACCCACTTTTTGTCTCTCTCTTCCTAGTGACTATTTTGTGGTGGTGTACCAAGTCGATGTTGATATTTGACAATGTCTCTGGTGCCTTTTTCAAGAAATTTTTTATGAAGAATTCTGGGAATTGTGCACATGAATCTATCATGTAGCTCAATGTAGAATTTGTATTTGATTATATGGAGGGATGGCCGATCCTCAATAGTTTGTTCTATTATGTAATATTCAGTGATTCATTCCTTGAAACATAGACCTAGACCTAGAACTTTTCTTTCCTTTCCTTTTCATGTCATGCCTTTCCATTCCATGCCTTTTCTTGCCTTCACTTTCCATTCCATGCCATGTCATGTCTTGTCTTTCATTGCCTTTCCATGTCATTTCATTTCCTTTCCTTGACATGCCATGCCATTTCCATTGCCATGCCATTTCCATGCCATGTATTTCCTTTCTATGCCATTCCATTGTCATGCCAAGACAATAAATGATATTGACTAAGTTCAAACAAGTCAATGGGAAGTCCCAATTAACTCCAAAAAAGTTCCATGATTAGAATGACTGTAACTTTCACTGATAAATCTCCCTTATGAGATCATAAGTCCGATACCTTACAAGTCTCCCTTTTTACAATGAAGAGGCCTCCTTATATAGGTTTAGAGAGCCTAACCACCTTAGAGATATTTGGGATGGGTTGAGGATATTTATCCATCAGTTGTGGATCCTCCCTAAGATCCATCCT
>CBVK0100485108.1:0-18890 GCA_900067695.1 Picea abies
AAAGTTGTTTTTACATCTAATTGTTCAAGATGCAAATATTCTACTGCCACAAGACTTAAAATAGTCCTAATTGAAGTCATTTTAACAATAGGGGAAAATATTTCATCAAAATCTATACCTTTCTTTTGTGCAAACCCCTTTACAACAAGTATAGCCTTGTACCACTTTTCTCCTCCATCTTCTTCCTTCAACTTGTAAACCCATTTATTATGCAATGCTCTTTTTCCTGTAGGCAACTGAACCAAGTCCCAAGTATGGTTATTTACCAAGGAATCCATTTCCTCTTTCATGCCTTGCTCCCACTTCCTTTTGGTGTCTACCTGCATTTCCTCTTCATAACATTCTGGTTCACCAGAATCAGTCAACAATAAATAATACAATGAAGGAGAGTATCGTTCAGAGGGTATACTTAACCTGGTAGATTTTCTAACAACACTTGTAGGTGTTTGAGGCACCTGTTGCTCCTGTTGTTGTACATTTTGATTTTCTGGTTCCTTTGGAATTTCTTTTTCAGTGATCTTATCAAGCACTGTGTATTCTTGTTTTTCTTTTTCCTGTTTCTTTCCCTGCAACTAATATTTGTACATGACCTTCTCATTGAATATGACATCTCTACTCCTAATGAGTTTGTTATTTTCATAATCCCATAAGAGATAACCAAAATCATTAACACCATATCCAATAAAGGTATACTTCCTGTATTTTGCCTCAAGCTTTGTTCTATTCTCTTTATCAATATGGACAAATGCTTCACAACCGAAAGTTTTCAAAAAAGAATAGTTTAACTTTTTTCTTGTCCATTCCTCCTATGGAATTCTACCATCCAAAGAGATTTAAGGTCCTCTGTTTATTAAGTAAAGAACAGTATCTACAACATCTGCCGAAAATTGTAAGGGAAAACTAGCATGCAATCTCATAGTCCTTGCACGCTCCCTGATTGTCATGTTCATCCTTTCTGACACACCATTTTCTTGTGGTGTTCTTGGAACTGTCTTCTCTCTACAAATCCCATGGTATGAAAAGTAATCATCAGACTCCTTGCTGCAATATTCACCTCCATTATCTGATCCGAGACACTTCAACTTTTTTCTTGTCTCATTCTCAACCAAAGCTTTTCATTTCTTAAAAGTATAAAAAACATCAGATTTTTGTTGAATGCAATAACACCAAGTTTTTCTAGTTGCATCATCAATAAAATTAATATAATAATGAGAGCCACCAAGAGATGATAACTAAGCTGGTCCCCATACGTATGTATGCACAAGCTCTAACCTTTCATTCTTCTTTTCTTTTTCGACTCTGAGAAATCTGACTCTCTTTTGTTTTCCATAAACACAATGCTCATAGAAGTCCAAATCAATTTGTTTAAGATCTGGCAACAAATTTATTTTGTGAAGTATTCGCATACCCTTCTCACTCATGTGTCCTAACCTATGATGCCATAGTGTTGTATCCACTCCTGTAGAACATAAAGAGATAGAAGAGTCAGTATTACCAGTACATAAGTACAATGTACTTACCTTCTCTCCTTTCGCTATCACCAATGATCCTTTGATGACCTTCCATGTCTTATCTATAAATATGGATATACAACCTTCACTTGCCAACTTCCCTGTTGAAATTAGATTTTTCCTTAAATTTGGAACATGTCTTACCTCTTTCAACAACCATTGGTTTCCATTGCATTGCTTTATTTTTACCTTTCCCATTCCAACAATTTTGCATGGTGCATCATCGCCCAAATGAACCTATCAAAAATCACCTTGAACATAATCTAGAAAATGTTTCCTATGGGGTGTGGCATGAAATGAAGCCCCTGAATATACTACCCAAGACTCAAAAATATTATCTACAAAAAGAATCAAAGAATCTTGTAACACATCACCTATTACATTTGCTTCCTAATTTCTCTCCTGCTGTCCATCTCTTTGTTTCTTTGGAGCTCTGCAGTATTTCTTCAGATGTCCTTTCTTCCCACAATTACAACACTCTATCTTTCCAAGTCTGAATTTGGATTTTCCCTTCCTAGAATTTCCGTGGTTCTCTGAGCCCTTTCCTCTATTATTTTGTCTTCCCCTGCTCTCCATGTTCAACTCATTACTTGATGTCTCACTTGTGCTTTTCCGTCGCATTTCCTCACTAAGGATAACACCAACAAAATCATCAAATTTTAAAGTATTTGAACCAGAGACAGAGTTACTTACAGCCATGACCAAGCCATTCCATATTTCTGGAAATGAGCACAAGATTAGAAGAGCTCTGACCTCATCATCAAAGTCCACTTTTACATAACTTACTTGATTAGTAACCGTATTAAAATCATTTAAATGATATGCAACAAAAACACCTTATGACATCTTCATATTAAATAATCTCTTCATTAGAAATACCTTATTGGACGCCGATGATTTTTCATACAATTTAGCCAATGAGTCCATCAAAGATTTCATTGTCTTTTCTTTCGAAATATTGAAATCCACCAACACTTCCAGGCTCAACCATATCGTTCCTAGAGCCTTTGTATCAAGAATCTCCCATTCTTCATCCTTCATAGCCATCAACTTCTTTGCTACTCCACCCAATGGTAGGAATAGATCCTTTTGATAGAAACAATCTTCCATCTACATCTTTAATAATTGGTAGTTTTGGCCGTTAAATTTTTCGACCCTAAACTTTCCATCTTCCACCATTGCTCCCACTCGAACTAGGAACCCTCCTTTCCTACGAGTTACCTTTCGCTTTGATACTAGTTGTTAGAAAAACATGACCATGGAGCAATAAAATAAAACAAATGCGGAAATAAAATACAAAAGATACACAATACGATAGAGACACAAATATACGTGGTTCACCCAATGTGGGCTACGTCCACCAGAGAAATTGCCAAGTCCTTCCTTTATTATTATCCAACAAATGAAGGGATACAACCTACAACAAACCCGCTGTAACTTCCTCTTCTTTCTCTCCTAGTCTCCTATCTCAGAATACAATATTCACCATAATGCATAGCCACAATACATTTCCCTCATAACAGAGGGTTGCCTTCTAGGGAAAAAAACCCTAACATAATTTCTATTGTTAGATCTGCGACCTTATAATGAACGATCCATATTTATAATGAAATTACTATATACATTTACAAGGCAATTTTTCCTTCGGGGGCTTTTCCCTCGAACCCTGGCCAGGGGCCCGCTTGCCCCCGTACCCCTCAATTGGGGTGATAGCCCCCCCGGACCCCGCAGAGGGGGTAACGCCCCTCTACACTCCCCCACGTGGAAGAGTGTACATACTTATGAGGTGTAAATACTTCATGGTGTATAAACATGGCTGAAAACAAAAGACCTTTGGATCAAGAAGATAATCAGGCTCCACAACCAACACCATCTTATATGAAAACTAAATCCATAAAGGATTTAGGGTTTGTTGTTTAGCATTCTCCCATTTGAAAATCAAGTCCAAGAACATTAGCTACATATTTCAAACAAACATAGAGGAGTACCACCTCTTTAAAAATGCAGGGGGATTATATCCTCATGAGGTTGTTGTTGAGATCTTGAACAATCTACACATCAACAAGTAGTCGAGGCATTTTTGTTGGATATAATGATATTTCCAAGGCTTACAAGTTCTATATTCCAACATTTATCCTCAACTGTGAAGAACCATGTGGCGTGCCACCTACCATAGGAAATGAATTCATGAAGAATATCAATCCATGGATGTTTTGCATTCATTTACAATATCCTTAATACTATTTTTATTTAATCAAATTTGGGGCTTTTTCTAGGGTTGACACTAATGAAAACCAATTTTTCAACACAAAATTCTCCTCATAGTATAATCGATTTCTTTGAGAAAACCCATGAGCCATAAATCTAGCATTGTACTTTTCCACACCATCATCTCTTGCATGCTTTACCTTGTAAAGCCACTTGGAAGGCATGCTTGACTTCCCCTCTGGTCTTGGCACAATACCTCAGACATCATTCCTCATGATGGAGTTGTGCTCCTCCACCATGGCATCTCTCCACACCTGTTGGATGGTTTCTTCCTCAAAGATGTAGGCTTTCTATTATATAATGTTGGTCATCAAATCCATATACTGTGAAAATTTCCATGGAGGTCTGCTCTCCCTGAATGTGGACTTGGGAGGCTCAACATGCTCCTGAGAATCGCACAAGGTATGATCAAACCACTTGGGCCTCCTGAATGAAGTTGAAGGGGTTGAATGATCCTCCACCTCCACTAGAGTCTATCTCCCTGCATTGGAAGTCTCCATTATTGGCTCATCCTTTGGGCCCACTTCCTGTGGCCCCTTATGAAGGCTTATGTTTCCATTCAAACAATGCGAGATTTTTTTATTATCAATTTTGATCTTGGAGAATCAATATTATATATTAAAAATGTGTATCATACACCTAATGTGAGTTAAGAAGAGACTTTGGAGACTTTAGCATTCGACCTTCCCTTAGAAATTGATTAATTAATTAACATTTTAAATACCTAGTCAACTTCCACCTCATGCCCATTCAAAATGACGAGTCAACAATCCAAATGTCACCATATGTCTTCATGTGATAGGTTAATAATATTCCACATATCATATCTCCATTCATTTCCACATGTCCGAAATTGTATGGTTCCATATGTCTCCATGTGTCATCCCTCCATAGGTTTCCATGTGTAATAGTCTCATTGGCTGATGTAACCACCACATGTCATGATATGTTGTTGGAGTTACTTAAAACACACCTAGGATTTCTTTTTCCTAAGGTTTTTCCTTGTTTATTAGTTATAATTAGTCATTATACAGTCTCCTATAATTTAGGGGAGAATATTCCACTTGGAGAATATTCTCTTTCAGTTGACACTTCAGTTTGACTAGTTGAGTTGAGTTTAGATGCAGCATTGGTTTTGTCACCATGAAAAATTGGGATCATCACCATGATAATTCAAAATTTCCTTGGTATCATCACCAGAGTGGCGCATTAGCCTTGATTCCTTGAGTTAAATCCTCACTACTCTCTGTTCAGTCAGTTAACTGAAGACTAGTTGACTAGTTAACTCAACTAGGTGGCAGTTCACTCCTGTAACTGCCTGAGAGACTAGACTAGGTGGAAGTTCACTCCCGTAACTGTTGGTGTGTGTCTAGATCACTCTAGACCACCACTATGGCACATTGGTTATCCTCCAGTTGAACTCATTGAGTTATATAGAGTATATCATGTGTAAATTATTCATTATTCATAACGGTTAATGGGAATTCTTTCATTCTTTCTCTCCTTCTTCTTCTTTCTCCAATTCTCTTTGCAAATGTGTGTATTATTGTTTAGCTAGATATATTCTGTGTAGGTTCAACATATTTACATGGTCATAGCTGATGGACTGCTAAGAAAAATCTATTACACATCAATATTATTCAATTGGATAAGTGTCACATGTTCCTCTCAACTGTCGTAAGTGTCGCATGTTCCTTACAACTGTCGCAAGTGTCACATGTTGTTCACAAGTGTCACAAACATCAAACAAAGCATACTGCCATGATGACGACACTAAGGAGGCACTTAGAATACCTTAGACACTTGATTTGGATAAGGGGGAATGATTTACTGAAGTCAATAATCTTTTTCCATCTGAAAGGAGCTCTTAAACAAGGGTTTTGAAGGTGAGCGCTCCTATGCATCAGCCTTAGGAGTGATGGCGCTCCCCTATAAGGTCTTAGGGAGCATTATAATGCACCACTTCCCCTCTGAAGGAGCGATATCCATCCTTGGAGCGCTGACACTTCCCTCAAGCTTCCTAGGGAGCGCTATAGCGCCCTGATGCCCCTTTGAGGGAGTGCTGTCTAATCTAAGGCAGTAGTTGGCCCGTTGAGGAAAATAAGGGAAGGATATTTCAAGTTTGGAAGGCAGTTGTACTTGAATTATTAGTTCCATCAGGAGATCCCTGATCCAAGGAGGGGATTCCTCAACTTGTTCTAAATATAACTCAAGAGGTTAAGCTTCTCTTAACCTATATAAGCAGGCTCCATGATGGTGAAAGGGGGGAAGAATTGCTAGCATGAAACTTATGATCTCATAGGAAACACACAGTTAGCCAAAGGAGAGTGATCAGTGAAGCTGCTATCAACCAGGTTGTGGATCTTTCGAGCAAGGGTTAGATGAAGGGGACTTGACGAAGATGTCGCATTCGCATCTACGATTGTAAGTACTGCTGTCGTTATTCTCATTACTTTCTAGTTTGTGTCTGATCTTACATGAACTTATCATTGATAGATAGATCTATTTTCAAGATAATATCAATAGAGTAGGAAGTGGTCGTACTTTGTTTGTCTATAGGACTCATCGAAGAGCGAGAGTTTGGATCTCGACTCGGAGCGTGCCAGGACAAACGTCGATAAAGAGGTACTTCTATTCTCCTTCCTTCTCATGTATTAGTTTGTATAGATTTGAAAGGAAGTCAGTGTCCATGTTAAGCACTTTTTGTATTAGATTTAGGGTCTAGCTCTTTAAGGAAATCTACCTGTCTGCAGGGAGATTTTCCTACAACAAAAGCTACACCAATTTTTTTTTCCAGGTACAAAAGATTGAAGACAGCGGGAAGATGGAATTCCAAAAAGAATTCATTCTTACACCTTACAACTATTTTGCATGGAAGGAGAAAATAGCCATACATCTCCGATCCAGAGGGTTGTACAGGTTAACCATGAATACAGATACAGAGATGACATCAACCATAGAAAAATCCAATTACTTAAATCACATGGACGAGGCACTCAGAACAATTTGCAGTCTTATTTCTCCCGATCTACTTTTTCACATATCTTCCTGTAAGACTCCCAATGAAGCCTGGAAAACCTTGGAAGGGATATTTTAAAAACATGATGAGATGAGGGGACACATCCTGGAGGTGGAGCTGCTCACATTAGATCCAAAAATCTTCGACAATATCTAAGATTTCTTTACAAAATTCAAGGATTTACTGTCGCAACTCAAAGCTTGCGGGGTTGATAAATCGACGAAGGATAAACAAATGGTTCTCACCATCCTCTCAAAAATTGGTCCTGAATTATCTGTATTCATATCCACATTCCATATTGTCATATTCACCTCTGGAGCCACCCAGAAGATGCCTTCTCTTGAGGACTTTATCGAATCCCTGACACAAGAGAAAACCAAGCTCATAAACATGGGCACAATCAAAGGCCCAAGGGTGCATGCACTCACTGTGCATGATGGTAACCACAAATATCAGAAATCTAAAGATAAATATAAACAAAAATCTCATGCACATCCGAAGAAGGAAGGGTACAAAAAACCCTTCACCGATGCCTCTGGATCCAAAGGGGAAAAGGGAAGAAAAGGGGAAAAATGCACATACTGTCACAAAGGATTCCATTTGGAATCCACATGCATGCATGCAAAAAAAAGATATGATGTCTCAAATACTTCAGCAAAACAACCTTGGAGATCGCATCCCCGAGGGTGCAAAGAAGAAGAAACCAGAAGATCTGAATTCCAAGAAAGACAATTCTAGCCATGCCTTGATTGCCATCAACTCCTCTCCCGATGCTTGGATCGTAGATTCAGAAGCATCACATCACATGGCTACCTCAGAAGCAATATAGTCTTCTTTGGATGCATGCAAAGGTCCTCCTATTATAATGGGGGACAACTCTTCTGTCGAAGTCATCGGTAAAGGAAGGATTGAACTCACCAACGGAAGCTTCGAGAATGTGCTGCATGTTCCCAAGCTTTCTGTCAACCTTTTCTCCATGTATCAGATGACGAATTTTGGCACTAGAAATAAAGTCATATTCACACCAAATTTTGTGGACATCTACGACATGCAAACCAAATCCAGGGTTGCTACCGGTGAGGTAAATCATCAGTCTAGATTGTATACTTTTTCTGAATTCATTGAACCTGATTCTGCTTTACTGTTTACTCATGCTAATGAAAGTAGTAGGATATGGCATGAAAGGTTTGGACATTTGAATTTCAGATACATGCAACAAATTATACAACACATATTAGTTGATGGTCTACCAGACATCCATTTCTCCAAGGGAGTATGTGAGGGATGTGTTCTCAGAAAACACCCTCAAGAGAAATTCGACAAAGGAAAGTCTCAACGAGCTTCCACACCTTTATATCTGATCGAAAGTGACCTCATGGGTCCTTTTCCGCATCCTTCGATCAACAAAGCGAGGTTTGTTCTCATTTTTGTTGTTGATTTCTCACATTTTACTTGGATATGCTTTCTCAGGAAAAAAATTGAGGTCTTTCAACACCTCAAAGATTTCAAAGCCTTGGTTGAGACACAGTTTGGAAAGAAGATCAAAGTCCTTCGAACTGATAATGGGGGAGAGTTTGTAAATCATGAGATCCATAATATTTTCCATGAGGCAGGGACCCAGTTGCATCACACAATTCCCTATACTCCACAGCAAAACGGAGTTGCTAAGCGGAAAAATAGATCTCTAAAGGAGATGGCATCTTTCATGCTGCATGTAAAGTCACTACCATAGATACTATGGGCTGAAGCACTTAATTGTGCACCATACATCCAAAATAGATCTCCTCATAGATCTGTCAAGGATAAGACCCCCTATGAGGCTTGGAGCGGCCTCAAACCGAAAGTGGCCCACTTTTTCATTTTTGGTTCACATGCATGGGCTTGGATTCCCTCTTAAAAGAGGAAGGCACTTGATCCACAGAGCACTGAGTGAGTTTTGTTGGATACCCCGATGGTGTGAAGAGATATCGGCTTATTGATATTTCCTTGGACTGGCTCATTATTGAGAGTAGTGTCCAATTCGAGGAAAGTGTCTCGCATGTACCTCGACAACTGCATGCAGACACCTTCACTCTTCCACCTGTTCGAGATGATGAACATGCACATGCCGAATCTTCTTTAGATGAGAGTTTTTATTCAGAGGACTCAGATGATTTGGATTCAAAGTTATTACAGTCAGATGCAGAGTCAGAGCATACAGATGCAGTTGCAGAGCTAGAGGAGAGGCCCAATTAGGCATAGACTACTCTTTAGGATGCAAGGGATCTCGTTGGTTATCCAACTGATACTAGGAGGACTTGATCTGGTTTCGAGGAGCCTCTTGTTGCACTCACTTCCACTAAACCATTTCCCTCCAGACATCTTTTCTTAGTTCAGTCTTCTGATCCATAGTATTATGGTGAGGCTGCTGGAATTCCCTTTTGGGAATGCGCCATGCAGGAGGAGTACAAATCCCTCCTTGAGAACTAGACTTGGGATCTGGTTCCCCTTCCTTCTAGGAGGAAAATTTTTAGATGAAGATGGGTCTACAGGACCAAGAGTGGAGGGGATGGATAGATTAGCAGATACAAAGCCAGGCTTGTTTCCAAAGTCTTTCAGCAGGTTCATGGTCTTGACTATGATGAAACCTTCGCTCTACTAGCGAAGATGGATTCCATTCGATTGGCCCTTGCCATTATGGAATCCAAGAGATGGGAAGTCCATCAGATGGACGCGAATAATTCATTTATTCACAATGATATCTCTGAGGATATCTACATGGAGCAGCCCCAGGGATTTATGCAGGACTCATCTTTGGTCTGTCGACTGAAGAAGTCAGTTTATGGCCTCAAGCAAGCTCCGAGGGCATGGTATGCCAATATATAATCCTACCCATTGTCATAGATTTTTGTAAATTTTAAATTAGACCTGAATGTCTACATGCTCAGGACGACTAATTCACTTCTACTTTTAGTTTTGTATGTCGATGATTTCCTGATCACCGGGTGCTCGACTTCAACAATTTCTGCAGTTAAGAGGATTCTACATGACAGGTTTTTGATGATGGAAATGGGTCCACTACACTTATTCCTTGGACTTGAGATCAGTCAAGAGGCATCAAGCATCAAGCTGTCTCAGGCCAAGTATGCACGAGATGTCCTTGAGATATTTCACATGACAAACTGCAAGTCTGTTCCGACTCCTTTCCTACCAGGAGTCAAACTTGAGGATGGCAGGGAGACTCCACTGGTTGAAAACACACTGTACAAAGAGCTAGTGGGGAGCTTTTTGTATCTCACACACTCCAGACCATACCTCTCCTATGCAGTTGGCCCAGTTTACAGGTTCATGTAGGAGCCACATGAGCTATATTGGAAAGATGCAAAGCATATCCTTCGATACGTATAGGGCACCATCACCTTTGGGATTCATTATGCAGTAGACTCTCCATTAGATCTCATTGGGTTTACTGATTCTGACCAGGCTGGCGATATCATTGATCGCAAGTCCATATCTGGTTACTCACTCAGTCTTGGTTCTAGGGCTAGCTGTTGGTCGAGCAAGAAGCAAGCTTCCATTTCTCTATCTTCAGCCGAGGCAGAGTACAAAGGGGTAGTTAACATAACCATTCAGGCTATGTGGCTACAACATTTTCTCACTGAGTTAGGCATTTAGTTTCATCGACCAATCGTCATCTGGTCTGACAACCAAAGCACTTTGAAGTTATGCAAAGATCTAGTTCAGAGGCAGCGGACGAAGCACATCGAGATCCACATGCACTGCATCCAGGACTTAGTACATGATGGGATCATCGACTTACAGTTCTGTCCTTCAACAAAACAGACGACAAACATCTTCACCAAGACCTTCACTGAGCAGAAATTCCATTCTCTGTGAAGTCATCTTAGAGTGAGGAACACAGTTTCCTAGAAACTATAGTTCTTCTTTTTTACATACATTGTACCTTGAGGGGGGGTTTTTCCCATGAGGTTTTCCCTCTTTCCTCACTTTATTTTCAGTGTATTTTTTGTACTTGGGTACCTAACATGGCCTCGTTGCTAGGACCCAATCTTTATTTTCACCATAGTGATGTTCGGGGGGGGCGGTGTTGGAGTTACTTAATACACACCTAGGGTTTTTTTTTCATAAGGTTTTTCCTTGTTTGTTATTTATAATTAGTCATTATCTAGTCTCCTATAATTTAGGTGAGAATATTCCACCTGGAGAATATTCTCTTTCAGTTGACACTTCAGTTTGACTAGTTGAGTTGAGTTTAGATGTTGCATTGGTTTTGTCACCATGCAACATTGGGATCATCACCATGATAATTCGACCTTGCCTTGGTATCATCACCAGAGTGGCACATTAGCCTTGATTCCCTGATTTAACTCCTCACTACTCTCTATTCAGTCAATTAACTGAAGACTAGTTGACTAGTTAACTCAATTAGGTGGCAGTTCACTCCTGTAACTTCCTTAGAGACTAGACTAGGTGGAATTTCACTCTTTTAACTGTTGGTGCATGTCCAGATCACTCTAGACCACCACTATGGTGCATTGGTTATTCTCCAGTCTAACTCATTGAGTTATACAAAGTATATCATGTGTAAATTATTCATTATTCATAATGGTTAATGAGAATTCTTCCATTCTTTCTCTCCTTCTTCTTTCTTCAAATGTGTGTATTATTGTTTAGCTATATCTATTCTGTGCAGGTTCAACACATTTACATATGTTAGGTTTTGTTGATATCATTTAGTGATTTCTTGTTTTCCTTCCACATTCTATCTTCCCTACTTCTTTTTTCCATTTCTTTTCCCTCTTCTACACCTCCCCTTATTTCCCTTTTTCTTTTATCCCTTCTTCTCTCCCTTTCAGGTTACTATACTTAGTCATATTTCAGTGATTCATAGGTTTGCGAGTTGGCGAGATTTTATTCCACCCACTTTCTCATCTCATGAGTCTATTTTAACACTTAGACATTTTTTAGTTTCGTGGGTTCAAGCCCTCATCCTCCATTTTCCGTGACATTCACTTTGCACCCCAAATTCCGTGATCTACATTTTTACCATCAGCCTTGTCATAGGTGCAGAGCTCCAAAGAATTTTATTCCTCTTGCATGCGAGTCCGACCGACCGTTTATCTACACTTAGTATATTTTTGATCATCTATACAACCGCGGGTTCATGGGTTCCCGGGTTGGTGGATTCATGAAAAGTTTAATATTCAAACTCTCTCTCATTCGTCCCTGCCATTTGGTTTCTTTTATCTATACACATTAAGTGTTGTTTAATGATAACAACTTTTGTGCAGGCCCAAAAAATATCGTCATTAATGGCGAAAGGCTTGAGGAATTACTCATTAAATCTAATTAAATATTCATTTTCCAAGGGATTAAATTATCATTATCTTTCCAAAAGGATTTATTTGAGATTATTATCCAACTAAAGAAATAGTTTCTATTAGAAAAAAGGACCACAGAGCAATAAAATAAAATAAATGCAGAAATAAAACACAAAAGATACACAATACAAGAGAGACACATATATATATGTGGTTCACTGAGTGTGGGCTACGTCCACCAGAGAAATTTCCAGGTCCTTCCTTTATTATTATCCATCAAATGAATGGATACAACCTACAACAAACCCGCTGTAACTTCCTCTTCTTTCTCACAATATCCTCTCTCATAATACAATATTCTCTATAATACCTAACTGCAATACATTTCCCTCATAAAAGAGGGTTCCCTTCTAGGGAAAAAAACCCTAACATAACTTCTACCATTAGATGAATGGTTCATATTTACAATGAAATTACAATATACATTTACAAGGAGATTTTTTCTTCAGGGGCCCGCTTTCCCCTGGCTCCCCCAACTGGGGGGATAGCCCCCCTGGACCCTGTAGGGGGGGTAACCCCCCACTGCACTCCCTCACGTGGATGACTGTAAATTCTTCTCGGGTGTAAATTCTTCATGTGGTATAAACACGACTGAAAACAAAGACCTCTGAATCAAGAAGATAATTAAGCTCCACAACCAACAATTTCTTCAACCTATAGCAACATCAACTAGACAACAATTTTGTGGTGATACTTTGAATATGTTTGGTCATGAAGACTAGAACTTCGAGTGGTCAAGAGCATATTTGTATTATTCCTCTCCTCCTGCACAAAAATATGTAATTTGGGCATCTGGAATCGCTCGTGTTGGGTGTGCTCTTGAGGTTTTTTATTGTAAGGAATTTGTTGCATGGTGTGTGGAAAAGTACGTGCCAAGTCAAAGGATTATACAACTCCATGATCATTCTCCAATTTCTCTTTCACCTCAAGTTTTTTCGCAAGATGTTAAAGTTGCTAGAGCTGAATCTTACTTTCAATGGTGAAGATTGCACAAAATTATTGAAAAAACATAACAATGGGCTTGACTTCCTGCTGGGATATTTGGAGAATCCTCCATTTATCCCATAAGACATAACCATAATCCAATACAGGAACAAGCCATTTTTGATTGGGGAAAACTCATTTCTATCAAAATATCGTCCCAATTATCACACTATAAAAAAGACAGAAAATTCTTTATGGCCTCTTATTTGATATTTTCTATTGTGCATTGTTGTTAATTCCCAAACTTAACCATTAATAAGAGGGTGAATTTTGAAACAGATCCAATTACCTTTTGGTATCAGGCACTATGGAGACATAATACCCCTCTGTTTTTCTATGAAGTTTATAATTATTTTGTTTCAGTATTCAAAAATCTTTTGTTGGGAGAAAACACTCCAAGGATATCTGATCAAGCTACCAGATTTTTAGAGAAAAAGGGGACAATAGAACAAATGGAGAATCACAATGTCATAAGGATATTTTGCTCGAAAGAGAATCCTTCTTTTGTCTTGTATCATGTATTTGATAAACTATTTATTACAGAGGTGTACAGGAAATATAACTTATGGCTACAATTTTTCCAAGAAAAAAGGAAAAAACAGTTTATTCCCCTGCCATGGAAGATTGGAGAGTTCATGTTCAGAAATATAAATAAAATTGGCGAATTTGGAAATCATTTCAACAATGTGAGTTTAAAGTATGCTGAAAAGATCAAAGGTTTTGATCCGAACACAATCTTTGTTGGACATATGCTTTCAATGGGGTTCAATAACTCTTTCATTCAAACTATCTTGAACGAAGAAGAAATAGATAATTGGCTGGTTGATTATTCTATGAAAAATCAAGATATTGAGGAGGCAATACATGGCATTTCTCATGACCTAATGGATTTAGAAGGTGAATTATTTAATATGAAAACTAGGCATGAAATAAATGTTGTGCCAATGAAAAATTACATTGAATATTGGTTTAAGAAGGAGATTGATAAATTAATGAAAGAAGGCCAAGAAACAACAGTTGAGACAGTTCCTATAACTTCCAGCGAGGAAAATAAAAGGACAACAAAAAGCAAGTAAAAAAAAGAGAGAGACCATCATAGTAAGTTCATGTTGATCACATCTTGCTTTCTTTATCAGATTTTCATCTAGTTACTCCGCTTTTTTGACTAGAAAGGTTTAACCAAAATCTGATAACTTCTTCCTGTCTTCTTTCCAGGTCTTGCTACTCTGTCATCTCCCACCATATTCTTTCCACAAATTAATTCTTGTTTATATTTTCTTTATGTTTCACGGGAGCCCCAATCCCATTCCTCTAGAAAAACACATTTTAATTTCAAATCATTGTAACATACTTTATATTTCTCAAACATCCCAAGAGAACTAATTCGAGATCAGTTTTGACAATGTTTTATAACTCTGAGTTTTGAGTGTAAAATATTTGAGATTGATCTATCATTTTCTTTATTTGAGCTCCAATGTGTTTAGTCTATTAAAGTTCTCTTATGTGTGCAGACCATTTTCTTTTATTTTTATGTGATCATAAATATTTTTTTTAACTATGATGGATGTGAGGAAATTTTGCTTATCTTTTTCAAATACGTGATGTGTGAGGTTCCTAATCATCTCTCAAGAATTCTCTTTAAAAATAAAACTTTTTATTTTATGTAACCTTTATATTTCTTTGAATATCACGGTGGAATTTCTCAAAGTCCTATATTATTTTGAAAATCTAGAATTCCAAGAGTATCAGAAAACAAAGAGGAGTACCACCTCTATAAAAATGCAGGGGGATTCGTATCCCCATGAGGTTATTGTTTCGGTATTGACAGATTCAAGCGTCAAAATTTTTGGCAACCATACCGGGGACCAACTTCAAATATGAAATCTGGTTTAGCATCTTTTGAAAAATACATGACTTTTCCTAGGATGATCATCCCTACTTATAAATTGGATTGAATAATCAACACAACATCTTGCATCAACTATATAAATTGGTAATAACAACAACTGATACTAGGGAAGAATTGGAATATCTTGGAACACATTGGTCCAAGAAGAAGAAAGATAAATCCTACAAAGACAGAGGAGAGATGAGCGACATGACCAAAGAAATGAAAGACAAGCTCGAAGAGCACAAGAACAAGGTTGGAATTGAAGCTGGAAGAATACAAGGGACCTAATACTAGAAGTAAAATTAAGTAACTATTTATTCTAGGAAGTGGAAAACATATTCTTGAAATATCTCCAGACATGGAAGGAAGAAATGAACAACCATGAGAAGAACCATGAAGAGAACCTCATGAAGAAATAAAAGGAGGTGGTGGAAGAAATCAAGAAGGCCTAATATTTGAAAACCGAAGAATATTAAGATATTCCCCCCTAAATTTTCAAGATGAGAAACATGACCTCCCTATTCTCCCTAAGGGTACTTTGAAATAATTTTCGGGAGACAAAACAATTGATACCAAAAGACACCTTGATTTATTACTTGACATTTGTGAGTTTCATCATGTTGAATATGACAATGTGATGGTAAGGTTGTTTTTCCAAACCTTATTAGGACGAGCCTTTGAATGGTATATGACATTTCCCACTAGGTCAATTGGTTCATTTAATGACCTTGAAGCCATGTTCCTGACTATGTTCGCTCCTCCAATTGCATATCATACCCTTCTCACTAATTTCACCCATATTGGTTTGAGGAAGAATGAGAGAATACACGATTTGAATGTTAGGTTCAATAAAACTCTGAGTAAGATTCCAAAAGAAAAAAGGTTGAGTGACCTAGTGATACTTGGTTTTTATAAGAATGCGATGCCCCAAAATGTAAAATATTCTATTAGAACATCCCATATGGATACCTTAGAGGAAGAAATGATTAAGGCCATGGAGATGGAAGAAATTATGATTGATATGGGTGATGACCCTGATATTATCCTGGGAAAACTACAGAGGTAGCTGGGAAGCCTAAGTATTGATGATCAAAGAGCCTCTAGTTTGAGAAATAATGAAGAGAAAAATCCATGACCAATCCAAAATCAAGCCACTAGAGGAGAGTTTTTTAAGGAAACCATACCATATGTGAAGGTAGACCCTGTTGCGGCACAAGAAACTAAGAAAATAATTGAGATTGCACAAATGAATAGAACCACGAGGAAAATGTAAAATGAGATAACCAGATTAAGAAGGGGTGATAGTTATGTATCAAATCTGAGAATTTCAGTCCAAGTTTAAAGAAGGAACCCTCCCCAAGAAAATAGAGTGAGGTTTGAAAACACTGATAATCAACAAAGACAAAGGGTTCCTAGGAAACCAATCCCAAATGCAGCTGTTCTGGATGATATATATGATGAGAAAATAGTTGAGCAAGGAAATGGTTTTTTAATTGATGAAAGTTTTGAAACTGTACAGATGAATGGATGCGAGACGTCCATGTATATATTTGAAGAAGGCGACAATGACCCTGATTCGCAAGAGAATGTTTCCCAAACACGAGCGTTTGTAAATAAATCCAAAAATAAAGATGATTCTGAAAAAGAAAAGGAAAGAATTAAAGAAAAATATGAAGAAAAGGTGAATTAGAAAGAAGCAAATAAAAATTTGACAAATAACACTGGAAACAAGAAGCAACACTTGGTGTCAAACCCTCCCCAGATGAAATACAATGTTGTGGAGGACTTGAGCAAGCTGAGGATAACTCTTCCTTTTATAGAAGTGGTAAAGATCCCTCAACAAAGGGAAAATATTTTGAGATTTTTGGATGATCCATCTGGAAGAATGGAGGTTGTTGTTATAAATCCAAAACAAAGGAAAAACACATGAACTGTCAAGTTGAGAGGTAAAATCCCACCTTTTTACATTTCAATTGAAAATAATGATGTTGCACTCCATAATTGTTTAGTTGACATTGGCGCGACCAATAATATTATGCCACTGGTGGTCACGGGGAAATTGGGTATGAGTTTCACTAAATATTATGAAACAGGTGAAAGCATATATGCAATTGATTCCAGACAGGTGCCAGCTTATGGGGAAATCAAATATTTTTATGCTTGGATCAAAACGGCTCCCCATATCATTACAGTATTCAATATTGTTGTGGTAGATATTCCTCTTGCATATGGAGTTGTCTTAGGAAGATATTTGTCATTTATGATCAAGGGGTACATAATGAATGATGGAAGTTGCATGATGCTTCCATAGAAAGGAGTAATGATTAAGGTCCCTAGTGAACCTAAGATGACGTTTTCCTTCAAAAAGAAGGATAATGAACTAATGGAAGATTATATAGACACTGGAATTGAAAAATATGCTATCCTAGACATGGGGTAGATTGAAGACATGGAGAATCAAAAGCATCAGTTTAAAGGTCATTGGAGGATGCCATTTGATGGAGCTTGCCTAAGTTTCGGGAGTGGAGTTGGAATCGTTCTTATAAGCTTATAAAAGATTGTGCATCCACATGTTATCAAACTTGAATTTGTGTGCACTAATAATGAGGTAGAATATGAGGCTTTGATTCAAGGAATGATTCTTTCACAATAAATGAAGATAGAACATGTAACATCCTCAAAAATAAATTATTTTTTTAAGGCTGAAATTGCTTAGGAATTTATTTTCGTTTTTGGTAATTTCGAAATTGGAAAATTATTGCCATTTATAACAATTCCAAATTTCAAATTTAGTTACTTGGAAATAATGATTATGACTGTTTGGAAAAGATCCGATTTGACCCAACTAACTCTTTGACTATGAAACTTGTAAGAAACAAATATTTATTTATTTATTGTTGATGGACAAATGGAACAACCAGGTTAAAATCAACTAACCATGACTCCATGAGTGGGGAACATGTTGGAACCACCTCAGTGTTGAATGTTACAAGTGGAAAATCAAGAATTTGGCCATTAGCAGCCCCTGAAAAATTTGGGATTTGGGAAGATGTGAATATTTCCAAGGAGAAAAAAGACCTAGGCACAATTTCTTTTGGATATATAACATATGAGAGGAGGCAGGACACTGCCTAGTATGATGGGGAAATAATTATATCTTGTTGTTATGAACACTACGTTTTGAGTGTGAGGCAAGGGGAAGCTACTGAAATTGAAGGAATATTGTTGAGGAGGAGTTCTGAGTTCGCCCTCATGGATTCATGGTCAGGTTAGGGGGTGAATGGGACAAGTAAATTTTCTATTCTATTCTAAGGTTGGGAGGAACTTGGCTGTTCCATTTGTTGTTTGGAAATTGTTCAGATATGTCTATCTACTCCTTCTCTGTTCAAATGTTGTTTGAATTATTGGCTGATAGAATTGCATATTTTTAAATATGAATGAATTGCTCTGTTCTATTAAATTATGATGGAATGAAATGAAAAGTAGGACAAACCCTTACAGTTTAATTGTAGATGTTGAGCAAAATTTTCTGTGTATCTTGGCTGGAATGGAATCAAATTATGGAAATGTATCAAGAGATATATCGGTGTTAAATAAAATATTATTTCAATATACTGTGTTAGAAATCACTACCAGATCGGTGAAGCATATACATATGGCTATTCCGTTTTGGCAAGTAAACTTTAGACTGTGTAAACGCTAATCTGGAAGTAAGTATGAGATTTAAAACATTTACATACCTATACGTACAGACATATCTCCGTGGGTCATCCCTTAATTTTGGACGATTTGCTCTATCAAATTAAATTACTATTGGAATGGTTACATACAATAGG
>CBVK0100485109.1:0-18889 GCA_900067695.1 Picea abies
GTGACTGGAGTTCAGACGTGTGCTCTTCCGGTCTGCTGAGGAGCCTCATAATAGTTAGACAACATCTTGCAAAATACATTATCGACAACGAAATGGAAATGGTCATATCCTTTTATTGGTTATGGGGGTCATTTTGACCATCACTATTGAGTATATGGTGATGGTTCTAACCCATCGCCAATAAACCTAATTGTAGTGGTGTAATGATTTACATTCATAGCCCAACAAGACCACAAGCCACCCTTTAAAGAATCACAAGTCACCAAAACAAGATTAAACAACATAATGCTAGCATCCCCCTAAACTTGACTTGGGACACCAAATACTCAATAGATCTAGAGTTTGAGCATTCAACAAAAGCAACAAAATATTCAAAGCAAGCTGCAACATTGCAAACAAACCTCACTTCAAGCAATAAAAACAGGTTAATCCATTTCATAAATGTACAGGCTACTACTGAAATTCATAAGGTACACTATATCAATATCAATGACAAGTCATTTTATCAAACCAATCCAAGTTATTAATGTGAACAATATCATTGAAATTTACGTTGGGCCCTTCATCAATTGCGAATTCCAACTCAGGCTAAGCCAACTCCATTTTAGATTGATTAACTAGTGCATTTAGATGGATAGCCGACTAAATACTAAACCAAATGTGTTTTCAGATAAAATGTGTACACATTCTTAAGAAATTCCACTCAGATTGATTTTCTAAAAAATTGAAACGTAGTAATTAGATATAAATGCATTTTTTTATTAAAATTATCAAATTATTATTTTTTATTTTAAATATATATTTTTAATAATGATATAATTTGTTATTAAAATTAAAAATATCAAATTATTAATTTTGATTTTAAATATTAATTTTAATATAGTAAAAGTAACTTATATTGATAATATACTTCTCAATAAATTTTTTAGAAGTAGTAAATTTTATCATAATTTAATTGTCAATTAGTAATGTGGGTTTACTTGTCATAGTTATTTAAGGAAAATTGTTGACTTTCATTCTTGTCAAGGTCTCTTGGATTTTGTAAAAGAGCTCTTAGCCAATGGGAATTAGTTTGAAGTCTTAATTAAGGACCAAAAATGTGGTTTTAGCTATAATCATATCCACAAGAAATCCAATATCGTGGTGATCATCACTCATACAAGTCTTGAGTTGGATCATGTACTATTTAATAACATATAGTTTTAATGTTTAGGAGCAATAGTTTGGTTAGATGAGAAGTAGGACTTTCACTCTCCTCATTTGGGTTCAAATCCATGTCCATGACCTACTAAATTTTTTTTAACCTTAAACCTATACATATAGTCAAATACTATCTCAATTACAAACATTTCAACCATTTAATACAAAATTGTTTTTAAAACCTATTACTATTATTTCTTTTATAAAAAAATTATAACCAATTATTTATTATAATTGATTTATTATTAAAAAGATTCATGTTCCTATAAAATTTTCATATAGCTTTTTATAATACCATGTTTAACTTTATTTATATAGAAATTATATTTAAAACTGTATATTTATATAAATAAATTTAAGTTTGACTATTAACCATTTAATATTATTAATTAGATGTAAAAACAATTGAGATGATTTGAACTACCTACGAGCGGCTGGTCCTACTATCAACGGACTCCTAGTCGTACTATCAACGAAATTTCGACGAGAGTTTCGCACGCAGGTGGTATGAAGGTAATAGGTTGTTAGTTAAGTTTCTTGTGGTTTTACATATTATATATTATATTTAATATATAGAAAGAAGAGAAACTTTCGAACATGTAAGCACATAGAAAAACAACTATTTCATTTTGTAAATTTTAAGGAGAAGTCACCACATGTTGTTATTTTATAGCATAATTAAATCTAATACACTAAAAATTAACAATAACATAGATAGAATACAAACAATGAATTTTAACTTTTAAATTCAAAAAAATCTAAAGATGGATCCCTGTTACTCAAGAAAACATTCAAAGATCATAATGAATATACCTATTTTTCAAGAATGCTTTCTCATGCAGCAAATCTAGAACCAATAATCAAGCATGGGAAATTATGTGGAAAATGAGTACTCTCCTCCCAACTTCAGTCCTCAAACTGAGAAACTAAGGCCCTTGATGCTTTAGTTGCATCACTAGTGTTAGGCCTCAATACAATGTGCAACCCCACTCACAACCTTGTTAGAAATTTCACACAAGCTTCCACATGCAACAATCAACTAAGACTCTCTATAATAACCATACTATAAATAGAAAATTCAACATCACAACCAAACATAAGCAATATTTTTTACAAAAGTTGGACTTTCCCCCTTCCTTTCTTTTATTTAATCATTTTAGTTGTAACTTTAATTATTTATTATTACTATTATATTTATGTAGTATTATTATTTACAAAAATTATAGTTCCCTAATACTATACATCCATAGTTGGCATATAATGTTTCCTAATACTCCACCAAAAATTACTTATTAATACTTATAATACAAGGTCATAATATTACAATAAAAACACAAGATTTCAATCAAATGAGCACCCATATAACTCAATAAGACATGAAAATCAAGCATAACACAAAGTAAAACATCATTCTTAAATTCATGACCTATTTTCACCAATATGAAGGATAAGAGGTGAATATTTGAAGGTTGTTTCATACTATGTTGGAAGTTCTTTGCTAACTCTTAGATGGGATAAATGGAGTAAGGCTTCCTTGAAATAAATCTAGGGCTTCCTTGAATTCAGGTCATTCTTGGAAATGAGGGAATATTGGTTTGGTATTTAATAGCTTGAGCACTTCGACGCTCTCTAGGTATGAAAAAACTCCATTGTTGAAAAATCACTTCTCCCACTCTTTAATGCTTTTTTACATATATGTTGAAGTAGTAATTGAAATATTTAAATTTCAAGAAGAGTAATTGAAATTTCAAGAACTGCAATATATGTTGAAGTAGTAATGGGAATATTTAATAGTATTAATGTCTTCCTTGAATCCTTATCGTGAATAAAAATATTTTTTTTCATTGGATAAACATTCGTATATTCATTTGAGATGATAGAAGTAATATACATTTTGTATATGCTCAAAGCATTTAGAGAAAGGTATTATTAACATTGTCTCGAAAATTCCAAAAAAAAAATGTGATACTGAAATATTGACTGTAAAAGTTCATGTATATTTCCTCTTAACAAATAGGACTATGAATCATCGTAACCTTACATACTTTTTTCAAACATATTATTATATATCTTATTATATTCATATTTCTTAAAAAAATCATAAAAAAATATAGACGTGGGATACAAACTCCATAATCATCTTATATCTAAAAGTATAAAAATGTTCTTTATAGAAAAAATACTGTGAAGTTCCACTGCAAAAGGAAACTATGATATGAGATGCATTGACCGTAGTTTGATAGTTATCTTCTATAGATACAAGTAGAGGACCTTTTACAATATAGGAAAGAGGTTTTGAAAAATAATGACCATCTTAGGAACTTGTGTTCAAAATATCTATATGTTTAGTAAGCCACCTAATTTAGGTATATAGATGGCTTGCTTAGGGGAAGAACTTGTATCCTTGTTTGCAACATCTCAAAGATCGAGCATTCAGTTTGATGTTTATTATTTTGCAACCTTTTAGATAATTGGGTATTCACTTGCAACAAGAAGCACATCACACAAAGTAATTATCAGCTTCCTGGAGGATATCATAGCCAGATTTGGCTGTCCCAGCAGGATCGTCATCGATAACGCTGCTTCTTTCAAGTATTAGCCTTTAATTAAGTTCTGCGAGCAGTTCCAGATCGCATTAATTCACTCCGCTCCCTACTATCCCCAGGGCAATGGTTTAGCAGAGTCCTCCAACAAAATCCTAATAAGGATCATCAAGAAAGTGTTGGAAGACAACAAAAGGGCCTGGGATTCGAAGTTGAAGTTTGCTCTGTGGGTTGATCGTGTGACAACGAAGAAATATCTGGGCACTTCGCTGTTTCAGCTGGTTTACGTAACAGAGGTAGTTTTCCCTACTCAACTCGCCTTACCTATGGTGAAGCTCTTTCAAGACTATGAGGGAGAACCAAATCATATGATCAGAAGAATTCGTCAAATAGTGGAAGTGCAGCAAAGTAGGGAACAAGTGAGGAACGCAGCTTATAGTCGTCAGCAAAAGATCAAGCAGGCTTTTGACAGGAAAGTCAGGAAGAAAGAGTTTGAGATCGGGGACTTGGTACTTAAGTGGGATGCCCCCAGACAGGATAACGACAAACATGACAAGTTTGATGCCCTCTGGACCGAACCCTTCAAAATCTCTGAGGTTTTCTCAAACAATACATACGGGTTGCAAGGTCTGGAGGGCGAAGAAGCTTTCAATAGCCGTGAATGGGCATTTTCTGAAGAAATGTTTCTTTTGAGCCTTTGACGACTCCTTTGGTTTATAAATATTGTCCTTTACTTCTTTGTTTATTTTCTTTTTTGCATGTTTTCGGCTTAATAAGTGACTCCATAGCCCAATAGCAAGGCACTGAAGTTGCAAAAGGAATTCTTAGAGCATCACAGGGACGACTCTATTCCCCGTGGAGCCTAATGTTAGCGACATTACTTGCCTCAGGCCTAAGAGTGTTCATATCTACAAGTGGCATGAAAAACGCTCGAACGCGGCACACAGAAGAAGTCCTTTTCAGACTTAAACTCAAGCGAGTGAGCATTGCATTCTTCAACAGAAAGGATCCAGCAACAGAGTAGAACAACAGTTGATGCGAAATCGCAGATTAACCGAGTCGCGCCAAGTATAGCGCAAAAATATTTTCAAGGGGCATCAATCGCGATCAGTATAAGCGCAGCAGTGTTTTTCGAACTCGGGGTTTGTGAGTTTGAAGGGCGGACCATGTCTTTTGGTTGCGTGATATTGTGAGTTACGAAAAGTGCCCGGAGGGGGTCAACCTGCGCTAACCATCGTGTCTCGGGACTTCGCGAGGGGAAGATGCCAAAGTTCGATACTCCAACTCGCAGAGCCACGAGCTGTGAGAGGCATTAGTACTTGGGCCCTAGTTGACGGTTACATGTGAAGAGCGCTGACCAGGAAGACACCTGGTTCGTATCGCTATCTCGGGAAGCCAAGGGTCTTTGACCCGTGAACTCATGAATCGCAAAGTAAAAAGAGCTTTTAATGATGGACCCACAGTACCGCCGAGAAGGTTTTGGGCCATATGATCAAAAGAAGGATACATGATGCGCGATTAGGTTCTATCGCCCCTTCGTGCATCAAAATTTTGAAATGGAAGGGACAACCCCCATCATTCCCCGTTGCATGAAGTGACGAGTGCATCCAAGACCTGGGGCCCACAACATTGTTGGGAGAATTCAGAGCCGTTGGATCCAGAGGAGCGCGTGGTGCCAGATTAAACTTTCTCGGTGTTTCGCTCATCGTGATTACCAGAAGCATGGATTAACTCTTTCCATTCGTGAATGCTGAAAGTGCTTTGGGAATAAGCATGGGGTCATAGCCCATAGTCACTTGGGAAAGAAAGGAACTGTGCTAAAAGGGTCTAGAGGCGTCGAGTCCAGTCGCTGAAAGGATCGTCTCGATCTCCAGGTACCATCCGATACGATCCCACTCCCGCCTTCACTTGGAGTAAATAAAGGCAAGAAGGGGTAGGTGAAACCTCTCTTCATACATTAAGTGTAAGGTATGGAAGGTCTGGCAAGTGGTCTGCTCGAGAGGGTCTTGTGTACCCAGTTCTTCAAAGAATCCATGCTGAGTCCTCAACTAGCCAGAGGAAGTATGCACACGCTAAATCAACATTTACTGTCTCAGCTACTCCCCTTGCAGGAGCCATGCGCAGTTAAGGAGGCGTCTGACAGAGAAAGCCGTCCGATTTTGGCTAAAGGGACACCAAGCTTCAAATGATCGCATGCGCCTCTGTGAGGCAATTTTCTCTGAGTATATAAACTCAGTCTTTGTAATTTGTAAGGTATCAATGGTTGAGTAGAGCTCCCAGTTGTAAAGTTTTAATGAAGCACTGATACTCTGGTTATGTATGGACTTTTGAGACTTCTTGCCTTATGAATGCTGGCTTCTTTTATGCCTTTGTTATACTGTGTTAGAACATCTCAGAATTGGAGGATCCATTCGAGTTGTAGCTATTATAGGATGATGTAGGTTGGATCACTGTAATAGTTACGTTGTTTCTAATCAGTTCTCGTGATTTCCCCAGCGCTGAACGACTTGGAATTGGAGGGTCCAGTAAAGTCCCCTTTCAGTTTCTTGAGACCCTGAACCAAGAGGATCTTGCATTCAGATTCTTTCCTCTGCAAACCGCTGGAAGCCTGTTGCCTAAAGTTGTTTGCTCACCTTTCTTATTAAGTCTTCCACCTGCTCATCTTTTAATCAACCCACTGGATGAAGTTAGATCAAGACCTTCTTCGTCTCATACATGCTAGACTCAGTCCCTGAGTTAGAGTGATATCTCCTCGAGTCTTTATCTCCATTCGGTCATCCCTTTATAAACAAATCGTGACATTAAACTGATGGGTGTTCGGCTCTGCTCCTGCAAGCAATCTAGGAGTGACTTCCATTGCCAACAGAGGGGACTAGGAATGGTTTCCTTAACCTCCACCGAACCAGTACCATGCTGGAATTAATTTTCTTAGATCAGAACAACCCTCTAACCAGGAATGAATTCTCGTCAGGATGGTAGGTGGGAAGGCCTCCTCAAGCATTAATGAGGGATGGGGTAGATTGCCCATTGGTAAGGATTCTGTACCTGACCATGGATTGGGGAATTCGAGCCACACACAATCTTGCTCAGGAAGGCAAGAAAGGAAGTGTGGTGGACGGAGAGAGGGGGAAAAAACCTATGTAGAAAAATGGAGAGACGAGAGCAGAATCTCTCGGGTTTGAGGAAGGATTGAAAGAGGAAACATTCAGTTCTGATCACATAAAATAGAGATTTAACTAGGAGAAGGAGGGTAACCTTTGTCCTTATCTATTTATGTATTTTGAGAAAGAGAGTAACCTTCATCCCTAACTTCCGTTGATCTGGAAGTAAGAGATTGAATCTCAAACCATCATGACTTAAGCTCAGGGGTGGCCAGTGATAAATCCATTAGGAGTGATTGAGCATATGGTTGGGTGGAAATGAGCACCCCTTTCAACAGTTGCATCACACTATATGGTTCTTATAAGTGTTTTCTTGCCTTATGCTTTGAATTGTAAGAAATGGATGTATGTGAGTATTTATATGTCTATAAAGGGTTCTTTCTCTGTGTTAAATGATTAAGTTATGAATATGTGTTCATTCCCTTGAGAACCTATATGACTTATTTATTTTCCATACGTCCATGTATAGCCACTCAAAGGCACTCTCCCAGGGAGCTACATCACCATTCCAAAGTTGGAGCAAGCCTCTTGGCTACCGTCTTGGTAAACCCACAAGTTATCCTGCCTTGACGTAGAGCTTAAATCCCTGCAAGTTGGAAAGGTTTTTCCTTCATACCATGATAGTCTCACCTCTAAATCAGACACAAGCCCTTTCGGCCTCTAGTACAAGTCTTATGATACCCGTGACCTTATCCTTCACGCTTCAAAAAAGTCTCAGAGTTTGCGTTATCCCCTGTTCTCTTAGCCTCTCCTCAGATGTGACCTTGGGTGATGAACACGTGATTGAGGGCATGACCACAAGCGGTTCATATTAAAACTGATTTTGGGCCCACAATCCTCCTCAAGTCTCCATGTGTGCTCCTGACGAAACCACTGTTTGGATTGCAGCCCACCCTTGATATTTTAAACTTTGCGCAACTCTTGTCCCCGCAATAATATGGGATTGTAGATACTATGATATTGGCGATACTATCTGAATCAATGGTTCAGATCCATGCCTCTCAAATGTAAAGACCATATATGTCCCTCCTAGATCAATGACTATGATCTCTTCACAATTTCGGACTTCAGGGTTTTTAAATATCAAACCCCGCTTCTTCCGTACTTCAAGCTTCCAGAGCTAATGCTCTGTAGAAACCTATCTTTCTCAATCAATGGTCTTGCTTCCACCTCGGGTGTTTGACCATTCAGCCCAAATCAACTATCCTCCAACCCTCTTCTCGATCAACAGTCAATATATCCTCCAGGTCTTCACCCAGAGCTCATAGATTTGTGCCACGTCTCCCTTAGATCTGTCGATCCAGATTCACTTCGGGTCTTTGGGGTTCGAAAATCTTAGTTCTAAAAATGAAACCCCACTATAATATTCCCAAAGCTCTCGATCTGTTTACAAGTGTCCCCTTTCCAATCAATGGCTCATGACCCTTTGGCTCTCTGCGCTTTGGAAATATCAAGTTTCAAACTTGCCTCCTCCTAGACTCACAGTATCTGATGACTCAGATCCATTTTGTCGATATGACGCTTGAAGTTTACCCTGCATAATCTGACGGATCAGATCTGTTCCTGCGATCGAACGACTGCGATTATACTTTAGGTTTCCAGCTCTTCGGGCTTCAGAAACTTCGAGTCTCAAACCTTGACAGGTTCTCTCTCCTATATGTGTGAACATTAAGACTCGTGGACCTTCCTCAAATCTGAAGGTTGTCGATCCTTTTCACTATGATCCAATGACCCCTATCTCTCCTCCTTCTGAGATTTTGATTTCTCCTGCTTGGAAGATTTATCATTCTTCAAAGGTTTCAAACCTTTGCTCCTCCTAAGATTCCTACTATTGTATCTCGTCAACACTTATGGTAAGTGCTATCTCTCTTGAGCTTGATCCTTAAAGGATTCGACTTCCCACACACCCCTTTCATTCTTGGGATTTTGATAACTCAAATCGAAGGATTTAATCGGATAATCTTGACCGAAGGTTCGGGCTGAGTCCCGGACTTTCCAAATTAGAACCTGTAGAGAGAAAGAAGATGTGTTCCTGTAAGGAGGACATAATTCTTTATTTTATTGGGTGTGTTACAAATTGGTATTAGAGCATGGTTACAACACTTTGCCTGCTTGGGATGATAGACGAGTTTCTTAAAAACTATATTTGGAGTACTGACACTCTACCTTACCTCTTTCTTAAAAAGTTTGATTAAAAAAAAAAAAAAGTTATTAAAGAAAAGAATGAAACTTTCTGTTGAGTGTATGCATTTAAGAAATTGAATTGTGTATTGTTCATGAACTAATAGACTGTTAACTAACAATAAGTGTTTTTTTCAACACACGAGTAGTTAGTAAATCACGGGAAAAACTCCAAGACTAAAGGATGGTGACGTGTCATGAAGTGGGGGATGGCTCCCACAACAAAAGCAAAGAATCTAATGAAAGGAGAGAGGTAGAAACTCCTTTAGATCTGGATGAAATTGTAAGGAGCCTCAGGTCTGATTTATAGAGTTTCAAGGCTGTCAACAAGAGATTGATGAAGGAGAAATTGAAACAAATAGAAATTAACATGGTCTTGCTACAGAGGTTGTACAAAATATAGAGGAAACTACAGCATGAACCCACAACCAGTCATGTGGACCAATGACACAAGAAGAGAGGTCAAAGTCCACTTGAGATCTGAAAACATGACTCCATAAGTGACCCCACTGGGAGAAGTACTACGAAGAAGGTCCAACCTGGAGGCAGGGGAAACTCATTGGAAGAGTCCTTTGGAAAGGAAGATGACAAATCCAAAGGATCTTCTAGTAGCAAGGCCGATTCACATTCTCAAAGGAAAGAAAAGAAGTGGAAGCATTCCAAAGCCCATGGTCTTGAAGAGTTCAAGAAATCCAAACCACCCTCTTTTGAAGGAGATATTAAGAAGGGAGAAGAGGCAAAAGCTTGGCTGCTAGGTTTAAAGAAGTATTTCAGAGTCCATGATTACTCTGAAAACTTGAAGGCTCTAATAACCATCTTCAACCTAGATGAAAAGGCTTCCATATGGTGGGAAGACCTTAGGAATGTGAAAGGATTCCATGATAAGGATTTGTCATGGAAACAATTTGAGAAATACTTCAGGAAGTGGTATCTGTTAGAAAAATACATGGATGGGAAAACTAAGGAATTCTATGAGCTCAGACTGGGGCAACTCACCATAGATGAATTTGTCAATAAATTCCTTGAACTACTAAGGTATGTACCCTACATAAAATATGAAAAAGAAAAAATGCAGTGGTTCATTAGTGGGTTACCTCAGACCTACTAGGATAGGATTGAATTCGACGAGCCAAAGACCTTTGAATAAGCTATCTAGAAGGTGAGGTACTATTATGAACAGTTTGGGAGTAAGACAAGATCCCACAAGGATTGGAAGAAGAGGAGTAGTTCGACATTCCAGAAGAAGGGGTTTGAATCCTCAATATTTAAGAACTATGAAAAAGATTCTAGAAGGAGACTTCCTACTAGAAGTTTATATCAAAAAAATTTCCCCTCTCAAAGTGGAAATAAACCTTTTAAGACAGTCCCAACAATGATCGATAACCTAAAGAAGTAACCCTTAAAATGTTGGGGTTGTGGAGAGGATCATAAATTGAGGGACTACCCACACTGACAACATAACAGTAAGAGAGTCTAAAATATCCAAGAAGCTACCACCATCAATGATGTGGCTAGGAGCATGCCACGAATCTATGTAGCCTTGGACAATAATCAAGCCAACCACCAAGCTTGAGTAGTGGAGCTGGAAGGTATTATCGCCAAACAACTAGTTTCTATTTTAATTGACCTAGGTCCTAGTTTGAGTTATGTGGCCCCTCAGACTATTGATAAGTGTAAACTGCAACCAATTAGACATGTTAAGCCATGGTTGGTGCAATTAGACACTGGGAACAAAAGAAAAGTGTCAGAGGTAATACCATCCTGTCAACTCATCATGGGTGGATTTCCCACCCAAGTGGCCCTTGACATACTTCCCTTAGGATCTTATGACTTGTTGATTGGTATGGATTGGTTGGCTAACTACAAAACTAAATTGGATTGTTATCATAAAAATTTAGAATGTGTAAATGAATAAGGGATAAATATGACCCTCCAAGGGATTCATAAGTCTATCTCAGTGAGGCAAATATCATCCCTTCAAATGAAAAAGTATTGCAGAAAGGGGTGCTCCTTATATTCCATACAGGTGTTGGAATCTGTTGAGGATGACAAACCAAACCTAGAGGACCACCCCATATTAGGAGAATATAAGGATGTATTCCCAGAAAAAGTACCAGTTCTACCTCCGAGAAGGGATATTGACTTCTCAATATAACTTACACCGGGAGTGGTACCAACATCTAGAATGCCATATAGGATGAGCACGCCAGAACTAGTTGAGCTCAAGCTGCAACTAAAGGAGATGATGGACAAAGGCTACATCCAACCCAATGTATCCTTCTGGGGAGCGCCTGTCTTGTTTGTGAAAAATAAATATGGAACACTCCAACTGTGCATAGATTAAAGACAACCATAAATAACAAGTACCTCTTACCAAGAATCAATGACTTGTTCGACCAATTGGGAGGTTCTTCCATTTTCTCAAAGATCGAATTAAGGTCTGGATACCACCAAGTCTAGATTAAGGGTGAATACATCCACAAAACATCCTTCAGAACGAGGTATGGTCACTATGAATTCGTGGTGGTGCCATTTGGGTTAACCAATGCCCCCACCACTTTTATGTGCTTGATGAATAATGTACTCATCAATTTTTTAGACAAATTTGCATTGGTTTTCATTGATGATATCCTAATATACTCCAAGAACAGGGAGGAGCATGAAGAACATCTTAGACTCATACTTCAAGTACTAAGAGAGCATCAGCTCTACGCTAAGTTTAGCAAGTGCGACTTCTTTCAAAAGAAATTCCATTACTTAGGCAATGTCATTTCTAAGGAAGGGGTGCTAGTGGATCCCGATAAGATCAGATCTATTATGGAATGGCCTACCCCGAAGGATGTATCATATATTAGATAATTCATGGGCCTAATAGGATACTATACAAGGTTCATAAAAGGATTTTCCAAGATTGGTTGTCTAATCACTGCCCTTCAAAAAAAGGGGATCAAATTCATTTGGACATCAAAATGTGAAGAAAGATTTCAGGAATTGAAATACCTCCTGACCCATGCACCCATGCTAAATATTTCAGACCCAGATAATGACTTCCTCATGTATACAGATGCTTGTAAGGAAGGACTTAGAGGAGTCCTTATGCAAGAGGGACATGTAATTTCCTACACGTCCCCGAAATTAAATGAGCATGAGATCAATTATATGACCCGTGACCTAGAGTTGGTTGCCATATTACATGATTTAAAAATGTGGAGGCACTACCTCCTGGGAAGGAGATTTGTGCTTGTGGCAGACCATTGTGGATTGAGGCACCTGTTTGATCAGCCAAAGCTCAATTCTAGGCAAGCTAGGTGGATGGCTCTTCTTAGTGAGCTTGATTTCAAAATCAAACACGTCAAAGGAAAGGAAAATATGGTGGTCTATGCCCTTAGCATAAGTATAAAAATGATTCATCTGGAAGAAGTAAGCACCTATGAAATGAATGTGAGGGAAAGAGTAAAAAATGCAAAAGAGACAGATGCATTATTCAAGACTGTGACCTCATACCTAAGACAAGAGCCTACAGGGATGAAGTATGAAGGCTACCAGATTCTTGAGGGAGGGTTGTTGACTTACATAAACAGATTGTATATTCCCAACTGTGATGACTTGAAGAGGTTCATAATGGATGAACTACATAAGAAACCATATACTAGTCACCCTGGATATCATAAGATGATCATAAACACTAGGAAACAATTCTATTGACCTGGGTTGAAGAAAGACATAGCTAACTATCTAGCTAAGTGCCTATAATTTCAGCAAGTTAAGGTAGAGCATCGGCATCCAACAAGATTATTACAGCCCCTACCAATCCCAGAATGGAAATGGGAAACCATCTCCATGGATGTCATCTCTGGATTACCAAAGTCGACCAAGAAAAATGATTCCATCGTGATCGTGGTGGACAAATTGAGTAAGTCTGCTCATTTCGTTCCTATCAAATCAACTTGCAAGGCCATAGATATTGCCAACATATTCATGAAAGAGATATTTATACTGCATGGAATGCCTAAGGAAATTGTATATGACCAAGATACCAAGTTCATTTTGAACTTTTGGAAATCCCTAATGGTCGGTTTGGAGACAAAATTGTTATTCAAAAAAGCTTATCACCCCCAGACTAATGGACAGACAGAAAGAGTGAACCAAATAGTAGAATACATGCTAATGATTCATGTAATGCATCAGTCTAAGAAGTGGGAAGACTACCTACCATTGGTAGTGTTTTCCTACAAGAATGATTATCAAGAATCCTTGAAGATGATCCCTTTTGAAGTCCTCTATGGTAGACAGTGCAAGATTCCAATCAGCTGGAGTAATCTAGTGGACATAATTACAATTGAAACCAACATGCTGAAATAAATGGAACAACAAGTGGTTCAGATAAGACAAAATATGAATATTGCTCAGGATAGACAGAAAAGTTACACCGACGGAAAGAGAACTCCTAGAGAGTTCAAGACTGGAGACCATGTCTATCTCAGAGTTAGACCCAGGAAGAGTTCCTTGAGAATGGGATCATGTGCCAAGTTGGCACCTGGTATTGTGGACCCTTTGAAGTCTTAGATAGAGTGGGGCCTGTAGCCTATAGGCTAGCACTTCCTCCCACTGTAAAGGAACATAATTTTTTTCATGTTTCATTACTAAAGAAATATGTACATGATGTTAATCATATAATTGACTGGTCTGTGATCTAGGTGGTGTTACACGTCAAAATTACTCAACTGGATAAGTGTCGCATGTTCCTCTCAATTGTCGTAAGTGTCGCATCTTCCTTACAACTTTCGCAAGTGTCGCAAGTTGTTCACAAGTGTCACAAACATTGTTCAATCATACTTCCATAACGACGACACTAAGGAGGCACTTAAAACATCTCATCCACTTGATTTGGAGAAGGGGAACTGGTTAACTGAAGTCAAGGAACTCTTATCACCTTAGAAGAGATCTTAAACAAAGGTTCTGAGGGTGAGCGCTCCCCTACATCAGCCTTAGGAGCACTGGCGCTCCCCTATAAGGCCTCAGGGAGCGTTATAACGCTTGTCTGTCCCTCTGAAGGAACACTATCCACCTTTGGAGCGTTAGCGCTTCCCTCAAGCTTCCTAGGGAGCGCTACAGCGCTCTGATGCCCATTTTGAGGGAGTGCTGCCTAATATAAGGCAGTAGTTGGCCCGTTGAGGAGAATAAGGGGAGGATATTTCAAGTTTATAAGGTAGTTGCATTTGAATTCTTGGTTCCATTAGGGGATCCTTGATCTAAGGAGGAAGTTCCTCAACTTGTTCTAAAGATAACTCAAGAGGTTAAGCTCCTCTTAACCTATATAAGCAAGCTCTATGATGGTGAAAAGGGGGAAGAATTTCTAGCATGAAACCTATGATCTCATAGGAAACACACAGTCAACCAAAGGAGAGTGATAAGTGAAGTTGCTGTCATCCAGGTTGTGGACCTTTCGAGCAAGGGTTAGACGAAGGGGACTTGACTAAGCTGTCGCATTCGCATCTACGATTGTAAGTACTGTTGTTGTTATTCTCATTAATATGACACGCTTGGCCTATTTCTTTCTTGTTTGTGTCTGATGTTACATGAAATTATCATTGATAGATAGATCTGTTTTCAAGCTAATATCAATTGAGTAGGAAGTGGTCGTATCTTGTTTGTCTACAAGACTCAGCGAGGAGAAAAGGATCGAAGCTCAACTCGGAGCGTGCAGGGAAAAACGTTGATAAAGAGGTAATTTTGTTCTCCTTCCTTCTCATGTGTTAGTTTGTATAGATTTGAAAGGAATTCAATGTCCACATTAATCATTTTTTGTCTTAGAGTTAGGGTCAAGCTCTTTGAGGCAATCTACCTGTCCACAGGGAGATTTTCCTACAACAGAAACTGGCGACTCCACTGGGGATCGAATCAGAACTTTCTTAGTTTTGTCTTTCCTCATAGACCTTGTCTTACCTGATTTTTTTCAGACCTTGTTCACCCCATTTATCTGATTGCACTTGCTGATTGACTCTTTATCCCATCACACTCAGCTTGTTTGTCGAAATTTGATCAAAATTTTGTTTTTTTTGGACTTTTTGTGAGTTTTGGGCACCAACGCTCCCCTTCCTTCTTAGAAGGGCACCAGTGCTCCCTTAGAGTGTTGGACAGAGCTTTATAATTCACTAGTGTCCCTTACACCAGAGCGCTAGCCCCTTTTTTCACAAAATCCCTTCAAAAAATTGCATTTTTGAGGTTAAAAACCTTGTTTCTTACTTGCTGAGCTGCTTTGAGATTCAATACTTCTTCCCTTGACCTCTGACATCCTTCATCTTGAGAAGAAAACACCTTATTGTTCAGATTTTATGCCCTTCTTCATTCTTTTTGAGTTTTTGTTGTTGAGAGCTTGAAATTGATCCCTTGCTTTCTTCTCTCCTATCTGATTGAGTGGGAACTCTAGTGAAGGACATTTGAAGTCTACAACTCTTCACATTTGGTTCTTTGAGGTCATGTGATCCAATATCTTTCTCCTTCCTTTTGTGTTTTTGGTTTTCTTTCTCTTGTTTGATTGCAAAAGAGTGTGTTGTTTGTGCGAAATATGCATATATTCTTGTCTGAATTTCCTTGATCTGAAAGGGTAGTTGGCAGGATAAATTTTGCATTGAATTGATTATCATTTGCATGAAAACAACAAAAATACATCTTAATGATTAGTTTGCATATTAGTTTTCATTTCTGAAATGTTGTAGCATCATATTGGATTTGATTGAGAATAAAATTGATTGAGGGAATTCCTTATCAAGTGTTTGATAGTGAAAACGACTCTTCCTCTTTCCCTTAAATAGGTATTCATTGAAAAGAAACGATTGTTTATCATATTTCATGCATATTTTTGGGAATTGAGTCATCATTCCATTAGTTTCACTTTCATACACCCTCTGAGTAAACAACAACCATTAAAATCAACGCTTAACTAAAATTTATCAGACTTTTTATATCTTTGTTAGCAAACGTACACTAGTTTAAGGTGTAGGGCTTTGGAATAGGTTGAAAGGATAAATTTCCAAATCTATCAAACAAACTTAGTATCTTGTGGTAGGGACAGTCAAATCCAATTGTCGTATTGTTCTACCTGGGATCCCCCTCTCACACAGGGGTTACGCACGAGGTCGCATTCGGGTGAGTTACAAAGATTATCCCTTTTTGGCCCAACTGTTTGTAGTGGTCAGATCGTATATTGGGGGTCACTGGAAGGTATACCCACAATGTTGAGTGGAAGCCTTTCAAGATGATTTTGGACTTGTTATCCTGCCCATACGTTTCGACTGGACTGTCGACTGTACCCGCCCAGGGGCTGACTACAAGTTGGTGACCTTAGTAGCCATAATCTTTAGGGTCTCACACAAGGTGACGGTGAAGGGAAGTCTCACTATACCTGGAATAAACATTGGTCAAACTCACTCGGGCTCCTTGGAGGGTAAATCCAAAATTATAGCATGGAAGCTTGCACCAAGGCATAAGTCTGTTAAGTACGTCGCCAACGTAACTGATCCACCCGCTCTATCCCCTCCCCTTCCTATTTTGATCTCGCGACATTGGATTTCATCACCAACTAGTGGTTTCATCATAGGAAGGTTTGTTTGATTGATTTCTTCTCAGATTCATAGCGTGTGTTGTTTTTTTTACTTAGTGGACCTTAGGTCGAGTCAGTGTTAATGGCATCAAATCCTGGGAGTACCAATGGAGGAACCCCTTCTCCTGGGGAACCTTATACCTTTCCTTCATTTGGAAACTTTGATCCTCCATATGTTGCCACACTGAGTCTTCCAGGAATCACTATTGGATTACCAGTTTGGTTGTTCTCCACTCCGGTGATCCTGAATCCTCCCAATGTTTCAGTTGCACCTAATACTTTGGATGTCAATACACCACCCACACATCAACCTCATGTTGACTTTTTGCCTTCTTCATCCATCAAGTCTCCTTCCATTTCTCCTTCTTTGCCTAGTGAAAGATCTAAAGCAAGTAACCAGGCTAATCAGAAGAAGAAGAAATGAAAAGAGAAGAAGAAGAAGAACCCAAAAAGGACCAAGACCCCAACAACATTAGATGTTGGCTCTAAGAAACCAGTTACTGTTAATAGTATTGGGAGTGTTGATGAGATCAACAAGATTAAAATGAAGAATCCAAAACCCAATTTCCCTTGCAGCCTTTGTAAGGGTGACCACTTTATGAGGGATTGCCTTGGTCTTACCCAGGTCTTAGAAATGTGGTCCTCCACGTCATTGGCCTCTATTACTCATGTCGATGATACCCCGTCAACTGGTGATGTTCAGTGATCAGAATCTGGACTAGGGGTCAAATTTTACCTCAAAAATCAAAGTTCTCGGAATTGCCTAAAAACAAATGAGTTTGTAGCCCTCGTCGTCACGAACCCAACGCAATTCGTTTCGTCTCAAACGGACGTCGGGAGCGAAAGTTATCGTGATCTGTTCGAATCGCCAAACAGGTAAAAAAAGTGCTGACTAGGCAGTCCGTACGGCCACGTGGCAGGGCCGTACCATCATGATGACAGGGCAGAGGTGACTTGGCAGTTTGCTGACGTGGTGATTTTTGACTGGATGACAGCTGGACGAGTTCTTGGTTGACACGTGGCATCATTGGACGAATTATAGGGTGCCACGTGGCCCACTCAGGGACTGCCACGTGGCACCCTGGGTTTGACTATATTGGTTCATATAAAAATTTAGTGGAGGCCGCGGGGTTCGACCCCCGGACCTCCCCACTATGCAAATGACTTAACATAACTTGGCTAGTCCTTGTTAACTATGTGGTAAATAAAATATTTCAATTTAAAATTGTGCTTAATGGTAAAAAGGGGCGGGCCGGGGCTTGGCCCGACCCATGGTTCCATGTAAAAACAAACCATACGACCACATATTATATAAAAGGCGCGCGGGGTCAACGTGGTTTTCTGAACACGGTTAAATTGCTTGTTACATGTGGCCAAACCATATGTTATATTGCGCGCCGGTTTGTGTATCAAACGGTTAGGCTTTTAATGTTTACACATGTGACCAGTGTGCAAATGTATGTGCGCGTTTTTTATTATAAAATTAACGTTTGTTTATTCACATTGTAAACCGGTTATAATATTTATGCGCGGGAAATGTGGAGTGAATGGCGCGTTTTTCGGGGCGGAGTCCGCCAAGTTTGGTCTTTAGCTATTATTAGCTAAACTAACTCCAGCTAAGCCATTTTTGGTGGAGTTTTGTTGGGAAAAAGAGGAGTCAGTTATTGGCCTAACTTTTGCTACAGGAAACCATTCTGGACGTTTTTTTGGTTGATTTTGTGTCTCTTCGACCTTTTGGAGCCATTGGAGCAGGTTTCAGAGTCATTGGATGTCATTTGCAGGTGTTTTTTCTTTAGGGAAGCTTTCAGGGCCACTAGGGCCATTTCAGTGTTGGAGCTGTTTGGAGGCTATGCTCAGCCATTTTTAGTGATTCAAAAGCCAGGTTCAGCTAATTTCGACCTTCTGAATCTGATGGCAGGGGTTTCAGAACCATTTGAGGCCATCTTCACATCCAAATTCTCCATTTAATATTAAAGGGCCACCAGGGCCATTTTGGGGAAAGTACTGTTAAGGTACATTTTCACTGTTTAGTGATTTGGAAAAAGCATGTTCAGCTAATTCCTATTTTCTGAGTCTGTATTTACAGTCAGTTCTGTCCTTAGAGACATTCTTATTCTTGTATTATCATTTGGAGCATTTTTAATACAAGAGGACAAGCCCATTTTGGGAGGCTTGGTCCAGCAGATGTAGCCTGAAGTGGG
>CBVK0100485110.1:0-18889 GCA_900067695.1 Picea abies
AGAGAGAGAGAGAGAGAGAGAGAGAGAGAGAGAGAGTTAATAAGTGGAAAAACTCAAATTTTCTAGTGAGTTTATTTTTTCTGGCAAAATGAAGTTTGGCCTTGATTCATTCATTTTTTTTCAAATTTCAATGATTTGGGTCCTATTGAAATTGGGCCAAAACTCAATTCCTAATAGATTTGGAGAAGAATTTATGTAGAAAAGGGTTGAGTTTGTCAAATTTTAAACTAATCTAGTATTCTAAACTTGTTATGAATGGACTAATAATTTTAGATTGATTCAATTGCAGATATTATATGTTAATTGTACACAATCCAGTGACAAAAGATGTATTTCAAGACATTTAAACTATTTTTACATTAAAAACAACAATTTCATCAATTCAAAATTATAATTTCAACAAAAATAATTTCCAAATAAATATAAAAAACATAAAATATTTAACTTTCTTAACACATTTCCTATATTATTATTATTTAATATTAAGATTGACTAACATATATGTAATTATATCACCTTAAACCAATACTTAACAAGATCCATACCTTTGAGTGATGGGGTGCCTCCAATGTTGCTCCTCTCCATCCTGCGATTCATCACATGACTTAATTATATTTCAGAATAGTAATTAAAGATGTAACAACCTCTACAAATTAATGACTAAAGACGAATACCTGAATGAACTTCTCTTTGTTTCGAGAATAAATTATTCTCTACTGAACAGGACCAACCACGTGAAGGTGGAAGCTCTTTTGGCCCCTCCCCCCCTCTCACATCACTCTCATTTCCCCATACCCAATCTATCTAGATTTTACAACTATAATTAGAAATGACAATAACATTAAGTGTAAGCATAAAACATTCATCGCCATGTGCTAAAACAAAAAACATGAAAGAAAATAACATTCATGACATTTAGGAAAACAAAATACATTACATTGGACCAGAAATATATTGGATTTGTATTAATAATAAAATGTCTAAACATTTGTTTTTCTTCTTCTTCTTCTTCCTGGTATCCATGAAAGCACAAATGAAGTCATCATCATCATCATTTAACTGATCCCCCACAGTTTTTGGGCCTTCTTGAAGTGTTGCATCATCAGTACTCAACACCTCACGCCATGATGAACTTCTAGTATTTCGGCGTGGAGGTTGAGGATGCGCATGGGCATCCACTACTGCAACAACAAAAAAAATTCAAGTGATATTATTATTCACTGTTCCTAGGGTGATTTAATTAATAAAAAATTAATTACAATGTTTTATACCTGGATTAGCCGGTGCAGTAGAAACATTAGCTGGTGGCCGCATTGTTGTTTCTACACTTGTTGATCTCCTCTCTTGATTGGGCGCATCTTCAAGCTCTTCCATATGAAATAATATAAGTATTTAGTACAGAATATACCCTAAATTTTAATACTCATTGAAAAATGGAAAAACATTAAAAATGTGCACATACCACTATGTAATGGTCCTTCGGCAACAACGCTTGAATCAATATGGGGGTTGGTATGTGGTTCAATGGGTACATCAAGAGCATTGGTAGCATTGTTACTCTCCTACGAATGTGGAAAAGACACACATTATTTTACATTTTAAATGAATAAAAAATATATTTTACATTACAAGTAATCAATGAGTAAAAACTAATCGACAAGTTTTTAATTTCATTTTATTTACCATGTCCTCTAGAGAGACACATGAAGATTTCCCCAATCTTCTTTGTCACGCCACCACGCAATCAAAACCCTGCGTGAACCCAACCTTTAGATCTTCTTCTGTGGCTTGGTCATTGAACAAATCCCCTTTCATTGAGCAATATCAAAATCATTAGTCACTAGCTGCAATGAATTACATATTTAGTGACGATGATAAAAATAAAGTAAAATGTTTAGGCATTACAACCCGTGCCTTCAATCTCCTGTAACCACCTTGGCCCAGTTTATGTTGGCCGTGTTTGTCTTGTCTTGCCTTTGTTTCCTTGGAAGCATCTTGGAGTCTACGCAATATTTTGAGATATGTTAGATATTGATTGTTTTCCTTGTCAAGTAAACAAAATACCATCATAGTAAATTGAAAACACTTCTTACCTTCCAAGGCTAGGTGGTTTCTTCCCTTGTGCTTTCATCGCTAATTCTCTTGCATCGAGAACAATTTCTTTCCACTCCCTCTTGGGGACAACCAAAGGGAATTCACACTTGGGGTCCTCTACTAATTTATTCCTATACGCCTCTCTAACATGTTTCAAATGCTTGATGGTCCTTTTTAGGACTTCTGGCTTATTGAACGAGTCACCAAACTCGCCAACTAGTCTAGAGATAAGAATGCTTTTCAGTTTGGAATCTTGTCGATTCCATCGTAGTCAAATGGTCGACCCAAAAATTTCTAATGCATAGTCATGTAAAATATTGTAGAACACATTGTTTCCTGTAAAACATCATCATCATTAGTAATTTAAATCTCACTGATATGTGATTGTTTAAACAATTATATAACATGAATCTCTATAAAGACATATATTAAATACCTGGTAGCTGTACTTTTTTTAGAGGAACCATGTCCCGGTCGACCAAAAATGATATCGCAGTTGTTCCTGTGCTTTGGATATGTATATCACCAGGGTAACAATCAACAGAAGAGTGATCAGTTCCATGATCATGATCACCGCCTGCACGATCTAGCATGTGTTGTGGGGGCATGGCATCACCCCTAGAAGCCATAGAATCGGTCTCAAGCAGCACACTTGGGGTGGAAAATATCCTGGTGGCTACGTGGCCATGCGGGTTTGTTGTTGCAGTCCCACTGATGCTACCAAGACCTTCCCCTTCCCCTCTCATCGATCTCACAAAATTCTACAATGATAAATATGTGTTAATTGCATATATCAAATTACAAAATTTAAAACCAATAATTAATATTGTTAGATGACATGACTTACCCCATAATTTGTTATCTTAATGCATAATTCAACTATCCTTTAGAAATCCTCAGCAGTTTCTTCCCCAGCAGCGACCAAATCCCGAAATTCCCTATTGGCCTTTCTTAGGGACAATTCTATTGTTTGCAAGGGGTCTCTAGAATCAAATATCTCTTCATCACTTATATATTCATCATTTTCGGTCGATGCGGTGCTAGGAACGAGGCATTTTCCCTAATCAATGCCTTTTCCACGCTCAGGGCCTTTGCCCCGATCACCACTCTGGCAGAATTTTAAGAAGAATGTTAGTACGTGCAAGGAATATTGAAAAAACAATATATGAACTAATGGAATATTGGCAAATATTATCAAATGAAACATTCAAACATACAAATTAGCAAATATTTGGAAATGAAACATCGAGAAAAAATTAGCAAATGGAACATTCAGAAATAAAATAAGATTTTGTCACAAATGAAACATTCACAAATTAAGTAATCCCCTTTTAAGTTTGGGTATAATGGGTTTTGTAAAATTCGCTGCAACTTGAAGTTCTTGGTATTCTATCTTGTGTGCTACTTCTTGGGAGTTGCGTTAGGCTAGGGAGGTGACTCTTTGATATCTCTTGGTCTATTTTGATGGTGATAAACTTGTAAACTCTTGAATTGATTCTTCTATAAGAAATGTTGTTCGGTTTTCTTCCAAGCTTGGTTTTGGTTTTCCTAGGATAAATTCTTGTGTTCTTGTGTCTACTGTGCATGGTTAATATTTCTAGATCTTGTTATTTTTGTTGCATTGTAATAGTTGAGATTCTCAGTGTATAGTTATTCTATGATAGTTGTGGCATGAAACAAAATTTTGCATTGAAATTATAAAACAATAACTATCAGATTCGAGAATCAGAGAATTCAACAAGGATGTAGTAAGGCAGCTTCCATGAGAACAAATGATAAGTCAGCTCTATCAAATGAACATTTCCAAGTCATCTAGTGCAACATTAGGGCTTGCAATGGAGGTATGTCTATACAACACTGATTCATGTTCTTCGAAAGGTGAGGAGGTCGGTAGAAGCATTGGATGTCTTTCATGTGATGTGTGTCTTTCCAAGCTAATAATGTGGAATTTCTACATTGAGATCCTTGTCTTGAACCGAATGTTGTGGTCTATAACGTTGTCTTAAATTCCCATATTCCTTGGATGTAATGGAAAGGAGCCTTTTGGGTGTTGCAAAAAATGAGGCAAAATGGGTCGAAAGTTTTTCCAAGATGATTTGAATGGGGCCAAAGGATGGCTTGAAGCCCAAACCATTAGAAAGGATGTGCATAACATATTCAAGGGTGCAATACAAATCCCAAGCAATATGGGATAACTTCATGAAGGTCAAATATGGAAGATGGACCATGGAGAAAGAAAATACATGTTGAAACTCAAGAGAGAGGTAGCGTCACTGTGTTATAGAGTTTTGTTGCTTCTAGTGATTATATCTCCCAAACTAGGAAAAAATATTCTAACACCCCATTTTAGATAACATAAAAACCTTTCAAATGATTTATAATGCGCCCTCTAAAATGTATTGTAGATGCCATTGTAGTTGTTCAAAGTTAACATAAGAGGCACATGCTTCATTCTATCCATGAATTGGTGATATTATGGTTGGGCAACTATAGGTAAGATAAGAGAGGGATGGAATGAGGTAACCCAATATTGTAAATGTTGACTGAAAATTTTTAGGTCGTGCTATGCTTGTGTGAAGATACAAGAACACTTTATGTTAGAGGGATAAGTGTAGAGGAATGCAAAATATGCCTAAAAGTAAAATATTTCAGAAATAAAATAAAATTTTGTCACAAATGAAACATTCACAAATTAAGTAATCCCTTTTTAAGTTTGGGTATAATGGGTTTTATACCGTAGCAAAAGAAGACATTCCTGGGTCGACTCGATTGATTGTAATTGACCAAAAGCTCTTCGCCTGCCGTTATTGTTTTCACCACACATACAAATATCCTATTACCTTCACGCTCCTCAAAAATGAAATTGGGTTCCTTTCTTGTCATCCCATGCCTTGTACTATTTATAAGACCTGCAATATTCCCCGATGCCTTTAGCCTTCCATCAATATACATAGTTGCTCCTTTATGCCTATTATTGTCTTTCAGTTGTATATAATTTGTGGTGAGTGTGTATCTCTGCATACTAGGCATATATTGGACCAACCTCAACCATATTCCATAAGTGTAGCGTGGTCCAACATACTCAAACAATTCAACTAATCTGCCATATTTTACCTTTATGCTATCCATGGAGAATAAACCAAGGCCATGGATGGATGATGGAGCAATGTGATATATCCTCTCATTAACACATAAGTCGGTGTCGAACTCGGGGAGTTCCTTGGGTGCCCACCATTTCAGTAGGTGTTTGTACCTCAAGGGAACCTCGATGTCACCTATGCCTTCATCGTCATAAGAGCATGATCTTCCTTCAGCAAGAAATAATTTCATGTGCCTACCAAACTTTCTTCTGACCTTTTCACCTCTAGTTGTTTTCGCCTTGTAACATGTGTTGGATATGTTTTCCCTTGTCCCTCTCGAAATTTCATCTCTCGAGCTAGATGATAGGTTTGATAGATACATATTTGGTTGTACCTACACTCCATTGAGGGAGAAGGAAATGTTAGGCCAACGATATTCATATTATAATATAGCTAAAGATAAACATTGAAAATATAACTTGACATGTAAGACTTTTGCATCTAGGGTTGGAGCCAAACCTTTGAGAAAACACAGAGTATTTCTTCACTCATTATTTTGGGTAGGTGTTGGGCCAAAATTATTTGGGAAGACAAAAGAAATAATTTTGAATTTCCCATGTAATTTGTAGCCCACCTCTAATTTATGAGAACCCATGAGGGATTTCATCATGCTAGTTAGTAGGTTATATGGCGAAAAGGATTTCTCTTATATGCAGAAGCATTGGGTTCCCTCAATACACCAAATGTTGATAAGGCAGTTGTAATATAGATGACTAGAGAAGATGATTGTTATATTTGAGTAGAAAAAAGGTAGAAAAAGACCTTATAGAAGTTTCGTGGGTGTATATTACATCATGATCTAAGGAATCAATCCTTACCCTTCTTGAATTCATGCTACACATGTGGGGTGGACCCAGTGGTAGAAGAACCTTGTTTTTGATGCAATGAATTTTGGTGACAATAATGATTTTGTTCATGGTTCCATTTTGACCATAATTTCAAGTTTTGGTACCTCCAAATTCATCCATATTTTACAAAAACCTAAAATCCACCAAATTGATTAGAATTACCAAAAGTTGAAACCCAATTGAAATTGTTAAAAGAGGGTTGTTTTGTGTATATATTGTTTGACTTTGTATTAGGCCATTAGATAGCACCACAAAATACAACAACCAAGAGAAGAAGGCTTTGCAACAATAGCTTCAAATAGATGGCACAAAGATGCCTTCTATTGTTCTTTCTTTCTTCAATGTGTTCATAATTGTTACAAATTGATACCCATAAAGAAAAAATTGATTTTTCCTCCATATGATGGGAAACATGTCAAAATGATACTAACATTATTTGTTAAGGTAAAATGATGACTTAGTTCAACTAGTTAATACAATTCCATATGTAAAGGATGAGATAGAAAATAATTCCGACTCACAAATTTCCTTTTGAATTGAATTAATGTTTTTGAAAGCGTTCGATTTTTAATCATGGCTAGTTGTATAAGCTCAACTAGTGGGCTGCTAGAAATGCTCATATCGGCGGATTATTCCACCTTGCAACTAGATTAGCATTCCACCTTAAGACTAACCTTCCTAAAAGTTCTTCAAAATCCACCAATTTTTTTTTTCATTCTTTTAGAAAGGAAGACAAAAATTATGCAGCTTTACAACCAACACACACAATTTCTTGGAGAAGCAAGACATCTGGTTTGTAAATTGCACACATTCTTTTTAAGGCTTGTTGTAAATTTTATAGGGGATTCAAGGCTATAGGAATACACATGTATTCCTATATTCCTCATACCCTCCTCACTTTTACATACAGAGCTTGAAAACCCAATAAAACAAGGGATTTCATTTTCAACTATCTAAGAGCATGGAGGGGATTCATTTTGGGTATTGAAACATTGCATTGGAGCTTAAGCTACCTTATCCACAATGAATGAAGGATGAAAAATGGAAAATTATTAGAGAGTGGAGAAGAATCAAATTACATTTAACTAGGAGTAAACTTAATGGTACTTGAGTGTTTCCCCCAAAAAAGAAGATTTTATTTACATGGAATTGATTTACCTTTGTCAGTAACTTCGGATGGAGAAAATTTTGTCACTGTAGAGGAGGAGGAAGTCAATATGATATTTGAGTCTCCACAAAGATTGAGCATTGTCCAAAGTATGACTATATTGCAATTGCTTACTAACAAAGATCAAGCTCTATTGCTAACAAAGTGGCTATCCTAGGAACATTTAGAGCACCTAGAGCTATCAAGGCCATAATTCTCTAGTTTATGACAACTAATACTTTACATAGAAAATCAAAACCAGAACTAAGACAAGAATGTGCAACTGTGAAAAAAGAGGCAGCAAAACCCTAACAAAGAAGTGAATAGGGGTCATAAAAAATCTCATGATGAATCTAGGTTTAAATATAACAACAAAACTAGGAATGCAAGTAGAGGCAATTAAATAATGTAATAGGATTAGAAAATTTTATTTATATGTTAACTTTGTTAAAACCTTTATCTCATTGATTTTTTATAATTTTATAATATTTTTATTATCATAAGCTTGCATCATATAGATTATTTTCATAAAAAATAATGCTTATGTCATGGAAGGAACAATGAATTGAGTTTCATTATTGTACTATACAACAAAAAGGTGATTGGATTACAATGCATTCCTTTGGAAAAGATGATCATAAGGTGCAAAGATATATCTAGAAGATGTTGATATCATCATGTGATTATGGTTTTCTTTCATATATGGATTTAACAAAGGCTCTTTGGCCACCTCAAGATTTACCCTCTAGACATATTAGTTTAAGGTTATTGAATGTGTAGCGAAATTTGAGTTCTTTGATGGATGGATATTTAGTTCCTTTCTAGTTCCATTGGAAGTGAGTGGTAAAATTTATCAAGGGAAAAAGGACAGTATCCTTATCTCAGGCTTAAAAGGAACGAAGAACACTTTTGATCATTTTTGGTGTTCTAATTTTGTGGGAAATGGGATATATTTAGAAGCACGTGCAAGGGTCACAAAAGAGAAAGGGGTATCATATCTTGTCGAGGGATAAAATCTAAAATGAAAAATATGGTAGTCAAGAAGAGAAGAACTTCAATCAAGATGACCCTAAGAGAAGACATAAGGGTTGAGCATGTCATGGACTATATGGGGAAGGCCTTGATTAGGATGTTTTAGAGAAGAAGGTTCAATGGTTCGAGATTAGATGTTTGGCTACAGAAAGAATGGGCTCCCATTTTTCACATTCTTTCTAAGGATCAGATTGGCTTTATTTTTATAAGTGAAGAGGATGCATTAAATATATCAAAGGGCCAATGGTTTTAGGAAATGGCATAATTGTCTTTGATTCCTCGGTTTATTTATTTTGAGCCTAGATAAATTCCCTATAGAAAAGATCCAATATAGGTCAAATTGTTGGGACTGCTTATTGAGTTCTCATTGAAGAAGGCAATCAAAGCTTCAGGTGATTCTATTGGAAGAGTTCTAGAGGCGGATCTCTCCTTATTAACTAAACCTTATTGGATGGTCACTTGTGTTTTGGTTCAGGTAGAGATGGCCAAGGACATGGCAGATGTTGTGAATATTTTGGTGGGAGACAAGAGTTTTTTCCAAATTTTGGACCATAGAAAAATCCCATTTCATTGTGTCTAATGTTATTATTATGGACACATGATAAAAAACTGTACAAAACCTTTCTCTAGAAATGTATGGTGTAGAAAGGAGACTTTACATGATGGAAGGATATCTAATGAAAATTTTTGACAAGGGAGAGATCCAATAGATGAAGAGGGGAGGAATATGGAAAAGGTTCTATAGTTAAGGGTTTGTGAAGCAACTTAGGAGGTTTAAATCAATGGCGAGCCTAGTGCTAAGGGTACGATTGGAGCATTTTAAAAGGATGAATTAGCATTTCATCAAGAATTCTATCAAGAATTTCATCAAACATTCTATCAATCATTTCTATCAAGCATTTCATCTAACAATTAGCATGCACACTCAAGAGATAGGAGAAAGAAGTCAAACCATTTCCTCCAGCCGTGTGCCCTCCTCCGGTGAAAAACCATGTTCCCTCCTCCTCTGCAAATCCATGTGCCCTGCTCTGCAAATCTGTCTTCCCTAACCTCCTCCCGCGTGCCCTCCTCCTATGCGCCTCTTCCTCCTTCTCCTCCTTCTCCTCCTTCCCTAGCCTCCTCTCGTGCCCTAGCCTCCTCCCATGCACACGAGTGTATAGTGGTGGTGGTTGCTTCTAGCTCTACGCACGACTGTATAGTTGGACTGTGGTGGTGTATGACCGTGCCCTAGCAAATGACTGTGGTGGTGGTTTCTTGCAGTTCTGCGTGAGTGTATAGTGGGAATGTGGTGGTGTATGACCGTGCCCTAGCAAATGACTGTGGTGGTGTATGACTCTACACGCAAGTGTATAGTGGCTCCATTTTGAAATCATATGTTTTGTTTTGTTTGTATACTTTGTTTTATTTTCGTTTTTATTTTTTGTTTTTTTTATATTATATATTATATATATAATATATATATATAATATAATATAATATATATATATATATATTATATATTATATATTATATATATAATATATAATATATATTATATACAGGTCTAGACTATAAATCTAGACAAGACTCTAGACAAATGATAAACTAAAAAGCACTCAAATAGGCCTAGATTATAACTCTTCCAAACTCTTCCATCTAAATCATTGGGGGCCCACCGAGAAAAGAGAATAAAGAGAAGGAGTATGGCTTTCCAAACACCTACTCCGAAGAGTGTGCTTGTTGATAAATAGGTCTTGACCATATCCTACAGAAAGGATTTTAATCTCCCTAATTGGTTAAGGAAATTGCTCCTTATCAAAATGAACCTCAAAGTCATAGGACTTAGTCTCAAATTCAAAATTAGTGTGGAAACCTACTTTACTAATTCATTGGCTTGTTTCTTCATTAATAAAAGAAAATATGAACAAATGGGACTATTTGAATAAATTAGATAAGGATTCCCTCTGGTGTCATCCCTATATGTTTTGGCTATAGAGGGCCTTTTCTATCTACTTTGTTGTAAAGTCAAACATCAACTACTTCATGGGACTCACTTCTTGGAACCAAAGATAGGGCAGTTGGTTAGTGGAAATTTCCTAAATGACTCCTTCCTAACAATTCTCAAGGAGCAACCCTCGTGGATACACATGGTTGAGTGTTTGGATAGTTGAGAGGTATAATGTAGTACAAGGTACAAGGTGACACTTCCACATTATTCCCTAGTGAAAGCCTCTTTTATGAGTTTGAAAGGCTTCATTGAAAATCTATAGAAGGAAGGGACAATAAACCCTTACATAGTAGGAAAAATAACAAAAAAGACTAATTAGAAATATGAATCGATAAGTTGTGATAAACCCTTCCTTGTTCCTAACCAAGTGATACACCATTCTATGAGACAAAGAGTTTCTTGAAATGGAACAATTATCATTATGCTCCCAATGCAAATCTCTTCTTTGAGTTTGAAAAGCCTTCACTGAGAAGTTATACAAGGAAGTGTCAGACGACTCTTCTAGATTAGGAGATATAACAAAATTGATTAATTAAAAATCTAAATACATAAGTGGTGGTCATTTCTTCCTTATTCTTCAACTAAAGAGGTACTATTCTAGGATACTAAGAGTTTACTGAAATGGAACAATTCTCTATAAAATGGTTTGTCTACCCTTCCACATTATTCCCCCAACAAATACCTCTTCTATTAATTTTAAAATGATTCGTTGAAAATTTATATAAGGAATGGTTGACCTATTCTTCCAAACTAGCTCAAATAACAATAAGGATTAATTTAAAATATGAATGCAAAAGGAGTTCCTAACCCTTTTTTATTCCTCCCGTCACAAACCCCACTGCAGCGTAATAAATTTTCACCTTTTCTCGAGGGACATAACCCCCGAAAATCTACGGAGCTTAGCACAGGCTGCAGATGCCACCTTTGCCTCGATAGAGTCTCTGCACAACCTCCCGATCTTAAGGATCATTCAATTTCCTTTATGAGCCAAAACGACTTCTTTTGATTCCCAGTTGGAATTTCCTTCCAATCGATCCACAGGTCCTTTCGAAAGCTCCCCTGTGCGAGCATCACTAGGCGTGAGCTCAACCCTCTCCGAGTGACCATAGCGCTATGACTAAGGCCTAACCCCAAAAGGTACTTGTCGCAACTCACAACTTGCGAGTTCGTGAGTCGAGGCTCCCGACTCTTCTTTTCCAATCTCGCGATACCCGAGATCACAAAATGGGTATATCTCTCCTCTTTCAGTGCCCTCCACACGTGACCACCGGCTAAGCTTAACGCTAGCTCCTCTCGCTACTTGCCACTTCATGAGCTCAAAGGTTGAACTCTCGTTCCTTCCTTTTGCGATCCTCTGAGACTTGAAAGTCAACGAAGGTTGACCTTCCTTTCGTGCTTCTCGCAACTCGCCACTTCACGAGTTGTAGCGTCAAATCTTGGCACCTTCCCTTCATAAAACCCCCAAAAATCGATATTTATTTTCCCTCTCGCGTTGTCGCTACTCACGACTTTGCAAGTCAAAGGGTTGAGCTCTCATGCTCTTATCCCATGAATCCCCGAGACGCGAGAAGTCAACGGAGCGTTGACTCCCTTTCTCAGGAGACGCGTGTCCACCTGTCAATCACGCGGGCCCCACCTTAAAGTTTTGCCACATGTTCTCTCGTTCCCGGATCTCGGCACTTCACTACTCGTGAAGTAAAAAATGACTCCTTTCAACCTTCGAACCCCCGAATGCGCGATAGGTGATGGGGTTCCTGATCCAACGGTCCTCCCGTTCTCTGGATCCAACATCTATCTTCACTCCTTGCGACTTCTCCACTCGTGACTTGGAGCACCCAACCTTTGGGTACTTACCTTGCGAACCTTCGAGTTCGCGAGATTCCTTGATCTTTGCCACCTTTCCTCCCCAGATGGACGGTCCTGATCCTCTCGTGACTTCGCCAATCGCGAAGTCAAAAGACTTCCCTCTATGAATCTTGATGTCTGAATCCCTAATATGGGCGATCTCGCGACACGCATCCACTCTCAGACGAACGACTTAGATTTCCTCGGGACTTCACTACTTGCGAAGTCAATATGCTCGCCTCTGTGAGTCCTGGTGCTTGAATCTCCGAAATGGATGATTCCGTGACACGCGTCCTCCATCAGATGAATGTCTTGGATTCTTTTGCCCCTTTGGGACTTTCGGGACAAAAGTATCGACCTCCTATCCGTCGATATGCCGAAAAGATGAAATTCCGACACGTCATCAATGGAGGTCCCACAACGAAACTTCCCGCCTTTTTAGAGTTTCGTACTTTGTGACTTCGCGAATCTTGATGCTAAGATTTCAGTTCTTCAACCCACAAAACCCCAAAATACCAAGTTCTGATGCACTTCACCAATAACTGGCTCACACAAATCCTTTCGCCCCTTTGGAACTTTGCCTTTCGCGACCTCGTGAATCTTGAGGCAAGGGTTTTAACCCTTCAACTCGCGTATCCACGAAATGAGATTACGCGAGTGATCCAACGGTCCTTGTCGACTCAGATCCTACAGTCCGATTTCTCTTGAACTTAAAACTTGAAAATAGGCTTACCATAACTGCCCTGCTCCTCTGCAAGATCTGACGGATCTCGGGACTTCGCAAATTCTCCACGGAGAATTCCGACCGTCCAATGCCTCCCTGACGACTCTTGCGAAGTGAACACGGTATTCCTTCGCTGCTATTTCAGGATTTCAAGAGGGTCATTCTTCCTCGTATAGGGTTACTAAGACTTCGCCTTCAAATCCTTTTCCAGGTTCTTGGTGAGCTTTCTAGGAAGGGTGTCTCTATGGGGAGATCTATCCAGGGTATTACCTGAGATGGATAAGGGTGTAGATTTCCCGAGAACAGACTTGAAGTCTGAATTAATTCAATATGTGTATAAATAACGATTTATAAAACATAATCCATACGTAGTCTTTCCATTATAAGCATGCAACCACCATTTCTAAATCAAAACACTACACAGGCAGTCTTATACGCAAATCATTCATAAAACTGCACAAACTATGAGCATACATGTCAGCATATAAATTTCAAGATGCAAGATGTAAAAACACTTATCAGAAATAACACCAGATGTTATTGCAACTGCTGAGAGGGGTGCTTGTTTCCACCCAACTGTAGGCTCAGTGACTCCCAACGGATTTACCACTAGCCATCCCCGAGCTGAGACCATGATGCTGCGATACTACGTCTCTGTTTGCCAGTGATCGAGAACGAAGGTTACTCTCCTTCTCCTCTGCTATGACTCACTCTTTGTTTTTCCAGAGTTCCTCTTCCTCTTTCCCTCACGTCTGCCCCCTTCTCACTTCTCCCTCACGCCTTTTTCCTCTTGCGAGGTTGTGTGTGGTGCAATTTCCCTCGCACTGGTAAGGCCTGACAGCTCTACGGATGGGCAGTTCACCCCCCCCCATCCCTCATTACTCATGAGGATCCATTTACCTACCAATCCTGGCGATTCATTTAATTCAGGGCCAGTGAACCGCTCTTGGTTCTCCGGGCCAGTGAAGTCCAAATACGGTATTGGTTTCAGTGGAAGTTAACGCCACCTTTCCAGGTGCCTTCCACCACCTTTCTTCAACCATCGTGGTCTCTTTTTTAGCATATCCCCTCTTAGCAGTCTTGCAATATATATATATATATTCATAATATTATTCACATTCATCGACCTTTTTCACGAGGTCCATTCACATCACACATTCACTTTTTTGAGTTTGCCACAGTTCTTGGCTAGTATAGTTATTTTTACAAACTGGGGGAAACAGGGTGTTACAATTTCCTCCCCCTTAAAGGAACATCGTCCTCGATGTTCTTATCTATCAACATGACATGCATGTACAGAAGTAAACAAAATTGGATATGCCTATCTCATGGCATCCTCCATTTCCCATGTAGCCTCATCTGGGCCAAAATGTCTCCACTACACCTTGACCTGTGAAATGGTTCGATTCTAGAGTGGGGTTTCCTTTCTGTCCAATATGCACTGAGGTTCTAGTAGAAATTCTCCCTCCGGTTCCACCTGGATCATAGACCAATCAATTATATGATTAGCATCATGTACATATTTCTTCAATAATGAAACATGGAAACCATTATGTGCTTTTACTGTGGGAGGAAGTGCTAGCCTATAGGCTACAGGTCCCACTCTATCTAGAACCTCAAAGGGTCCACAATACCGAGGTGCCAACTTGGCACAAGCTCTCATTTTTAGGGAACTCTTCCTGGGCCTAACTCTGAGATATACATGGTCTTCTGTCTTGAACTCTCTTGGAGTTCTCTTTTGGTCGACATAACTTTTCTGTCAGTTATGAGCGACCTTCAGGTTTTGTTTTATTTGAGTCACCTGCTGTTCCATTTCTTTCAACATGTCGGGTCCAAAATAAATCCTATTTACGGGATTACTCCAGTTGACTGGAGTGTTACATGGTCTACTATAGAGGACTTCGAAGGGAATCATCTTTAAGGATGCTTGGTAGCTGTTGTTGTAGGTGAATTCTACCAGTGACAGGTAATCTTCCCACTTCTTGGGTTGATGCATTACATGCATCCTTAACATATCTTCTAGTATTTGATTCACTCTTTCTGTTTGTCTGTCGGTTTGAGGGTGATAGGCAGTGCTAAACAACAACTTGGTCTCTAAACCAGCCATCAGTGATTTCCAAAAGTTAGAAGTAAATTTTGTGTCTCTGTCAGACACGATCTCTTTCGGCATACCATGCAGTCCGAATATCTCTTTCATGAATACCTGGGTGATATCGATTACCTTGCAGGTTGACTTGATGGGGATGAAGTGAGAAGAATTGCTCAATTTATCCACCACCACCATAATGGCGTCATTTTGTTTGGTTGAGGTTTTGTAGTCTAGTGATGAAATCCATGGAGATGGTTTCCCATTTCCATTCTGGGATTGGTAATGGTTGCAATAATTCTGCTGGGTGTTGATGTTCTGCTTTAATCTGTTGGCACTCTATGCATTTGGCTAGGTACTCGGCTATGTCTTTCTTCAATCCAGGCCAATAAAATTGTTTCTTGGTGGCAGTGATCATTTTCTGGTATCCTGGATGACCCAAGTAGGGTCTTTTATGTAGTTCATCCATAATGAACCTCTTCAAGTCGTCACAATCTAGAATATAAAATCTGCTTCTGTAAGTGAGCAGACCTCCTTCGGTCTTCTAGTAGCCTTCATATTTTACTCCGGAGGGTTCTTGTTGTAGGTACATGGTCACGGTCTGGACGAAGGGATCTGTTTCTTGTGCATTTCTGATTCTCTCCTTGACATCTGTCTTGCAGGTGCTCAGTGCTGCCAGGTAAATTGTTTTCATACTTCTGCTAAGGGCATCGGCCACCCTATTTTCCTTTCCTTTAATGTGTTTGATTTCGAAATCAAACTTGCTAAGGAGGGCCATCCACCTAGCTTGTCTAGCATTGATCTTTGGTTGATCAAATAGGTATCGCAATCCACAGTGATCTTTCTTAAGTACAAATTTTCTTCCCAGGAGGTAATGGCTCCACATTTTCAAGGCATGCACTATGGCAACTAGTTCTATATCATGGGTCACATAGTTGACTTCATGCTAGTTCAATTTTCGGGATTCATAGAAGATCACACTTCCTTTCTGCATAAGGACTCCTCCGAGCCCTTCCTTACAGGCATCTATGTACACGAGGAAGTCAGCTTCTGGATCAGTGATCTTCATCACGGTTGCATGGGTCAGTAGATGTTTCAGGGTTTGAAATCTTTCTTCACATTTCTGTGTCCACAGGAATTTTGTCCCCTTCTTCTGGAGGGCAGTGATTGGACAACCAATCTTGGAGAATCCTTTTATAAATCTCCTATAGTATCCTACTAATCCCATAAAGGATCTGATGTCTGAAACATCCTTTGGGGTAGGCCATTCCATGATAAACCTGATTTTATCAGGGTCTACCACTACTCCTTCTTTGGAGAGAACATGGCCTAAGTAATGTATTTCCTTCTGGAAGAATTCACATTTGCTGAATTTGGCATAGAGCTGATGTTCTCTTAGCACTTGCAGCACAAGTCTAAGATGCTCCTCATGCTCTTTTCTGTTCTTGGAGTAAATTAATATATCGTCAATAAAGACAAGCACAAATTTGTCTAGGAACTTACTGAGTACATTGTTCATCAAGCACATAAAAGTGGCAGGGGCATTGGTCAACCCAAATGGCACCACCACAAACTCATAATGACTATACCTCGTTCATAAAGCAATTTTATGGATGTCTTCACACTTGATTCGGGCTTGATGGTATCCCGACCTCAAATCAATCTTTGAGAAAATAAACGCACCCCCCAATTGATCGAACAGGTCATCGATCCTGGGCAAGGGGTACTTGTTCTTTATGGTTACCTTATTGAGTTGCCTATAATCTATACACATTCTAAGGGTACCGTCCTTCTTTTTCACGAACAGGACTGGTGCTCCCCACGGAGATACGCTGGGTTGAATATAGCCTTTATCCATCATTTCTTTTAATTGCATCTTGAGTTCAACTAAATCAGGTGTGCTCATTTGGTAGGGTGTCCTAGACACCGACACTGCTCCTGGTGCAAGTTCTATCGAGAATTCTATGTCTCTTCTCGAAGGTAAAACCGATACCTCTTCTGGAAACACATCTCTGTATTCTCTCAGGATAGGGTGATCATTAAGGCTTGGTTTGTCACCTTCGATTGTTTTCAACACCTGTATTTCATATAGGGGACATCCCTTTCATCAATACTTTCTCATTTGCAGAGCTGATATTTGTCTCACCGAGACAGGTTTTCGGATCCCTTGAAGGGTTATCTTTTTCGCTTCTTTACTTACACATTCCAAGGTCTTATGGTAACAGTCCAATCTGGATTTATGGGCAACTAGCCAATCCATACCAATCAATAGATCATACGATCCCAAGGGTAATATGTTAAGGGTTACTTGGGTGGGGGATTTACCCAACATCAATTGGCAGACTGGTATAACCTCTGCTACCCTTATTTTGGTGCCAGTGGCTAACTGTACCAACCATGGCTTGGTATGTTTTTGTGGCTATAGTTTACACTTATCAACAGCTTTAGGGGCTATATAACTCAAATTTGAACCAGGGTCAATTAAAATAGACACTAGATGGTTGGAAATCATACCTTCTATTTCCACTATTGAAGCTTGGTGGTCGGCTTGGTTATTATCCAAGGCTGCATAAATTTGTGGCACACTCCTGGCCACATCATTGATGGTAGTAGCTTCTTGGATGTTATAAATCCTCCGACTATTCTATTGTCGATGTGGACAGTGTCTCAATAGATGTTCTTCCCCGCAACCCCAACATTTCAAAGGTTCTCTCTTTGGGTTATCAATCTTCATTGATATGGGTCCATAAGTTTTATTTCCGATCAAGGAGGGAAAATTTTGCTGGTGCATACTCCGGGATAGGAAGCTCATTCTTGGGTTCTTCTTATAGTTCTTAAATCCCGGGGATTTAATTCCCCTTTTCTGAAATCTTGAACTATTATTCTATTTCCATCCTTTGCGAGGTTCTGCTCGATGCCCAAACTGTTCATGATAATAGGTTGCCTTTTGAATAGTGCCTTCTAGAGTCTTTGGCTCATCAAATTCAATTCTATTCTGATAGTCCTTAGGTAGTCCACTGATGAAGCATTGCACCTTTACCTTTTCCACCTTGATATAGGGTACATACCTCAATAAATCGAGGAATTTGTTGACATATTCTTATATAGTGAGTTGTCCCAGTTTGAGTTCATAAAACTCTTTAGTCTTTTCGTCAAAATATTTTTTCGACAGATACTTCTTTTGGAAGTATTTCTCAAACCATTCCCAAGACAGGTCCTGTTCACAAACCCCTTTCACATTCTTAAGGTCTTCCCACCAAATGGAAGCCTTTACGTTCAAGTTGAAGGTGGCCACTCGGGCCTTCATATTTTTTGAAAAATCATGGACTCTAAAATACTTCTTTAGTCCAAGTAGCCAGGCCTCTGCTTCCTCTCCCTTCTTTATTTCACCGTCAAAGGAGGGTGGTTTGGATTTTCTGAATTCTTTGAATTTACAACCTTTGGAATACTTTTTCTTCTTTTGTTTCCTTTGGGGATAGGAACTGGTTCTGTTGCTAGAAGAGCCCTCTGAATCGCCAGCTTCCTTCTCAGAGGAATCATCCGATGCTTGTCCTTTACCTCTATGGAAGACCTTTTTCGAGGTGCTCCTCTCAGTGTGACCACTGATATGACCATGTTTCTAAGTTTCAGGTTCATGCTGCATTTGTCTTTGTAGATTGGATAAACTCTGCAGTAGAATTGCGTTAATTTCTGTTTGCTTTTCTTGTTCTTTCATCATCCTTTCATTGTCAGCCTTGCAACTTTGTAATTCGACCATGAGACTCCTCACAGTCTCAGTTGGATCTGGAGGAGTCCCTACTACCCTTCTTTCATCAGACTCTTCGTCTCTATTGTGGGAGCCCTCTCCCACTTCATGGTGAGTCACCATACTATGCATTGATAATTTCCCGTGGATGATCTTCTTCTTGCGTGCAAGAGGAAAAACGCTGGTTGTTAGTCAATATTTATATTTATTTATAACCAGTACATAATTCATATTTTCACAT